>APFE031717514.1:7490-80879 GCA_000404065.3 Pinus taeda | reverse complement strand
AGACCTAATGCCTAGTGACCAAATTTTGCTTGAAGACTCACTGAAATGACAAAATTTGACCTTGACACTCTAAGACCACTTTGTAAGAGCATATTTGATCACTGGAGGAAGGCTGCAAAGACTGACACTAACACGTTGGAAGGAGCCACTCTTTTGGATATAAATATAGGGTGATATGTTAGGTTATTACACATCCAAAGAGAGAAACATTAAGGTAGCATTAAGAAGGAGGGACAACAACTCGGTGAAGAGGGAGATACCTTTGTTTTGCTGAAAGAGAAGAGGACAAAATAGTGTGAGGGCTTAGGGCTAGTTTGGGTGCCTCTTTGACTATGTGGAGGGTTGTCTCATGCCACAACAAGGCCGAGTAAGGAAAGGTGTGAATGTAGGTGAAAGGAGAAGGCATTGGGGTTGTTTGAAGGTTTGATTAAGGGTGGATAGTCCCAAATATAGGCTATCACAGACCTGTAGGTGGATATCTAGGGCAACCGTAATACTTGACGGAAGACCAAGGCTTGTTTGGAGGCTAGGACACTAGAAAATTTCCTCAGCCTCTCAAGGAGGGACAATCGCATTAAGGGAATTTGTTATGGGCTAGTTGACGTGGGTTCTCATGCTAGAATAGGTTGAGGAGATCACAGATCTATGGAGACTAGGCTACACACCTACGGTGGTTGTTTCGAGGGCTAAACAAGCCTAATCTGGGTGTTGTAGGTGCCTATCAAGACAACGAGTGGCAGAGGCTTGTAGATTTGAGGAGGCTGCAGTATTTGGTGGAGGTTTTGATCTTAGATGGTAGGTTGTTGTGGTCTGCAAGGATGCCCTAACTAGTGACTAGACTTTAGTCCATGAACAATAGATGAAAGGTATGCTATTTCTCTAGTTCTGCCTTGTGTTGGGTCATAGTTTGTGACCAGTATTGGATCGGTTAGTTTGCAACCTATGGGAGGCATTTGTTGGAGTTTCCTTGGGCATGAAGGAAGTACAACTAGTAGCAGATCGTACGGTTGATGGTGTCCTAGGAGAGGACAAGTTGTTGATGCCCAAATTTGTGCAATAACTCCTTTATTACAGAGAAAAGGACAGAATGGTAGAGTCTATGGGTTGCCATTTGTAAGGGTCTTCTAAGTGTGGGGATTCCCTAACTAAGTGCAGATGCTATAGTGTGGACTTGGACTATTGTGGACTATTGGAGGGAAGCGTGAGAGAAGACCAAGTGTGGACATGATTGTTGTTAATTTTACGTATGTTCTATGCTTAGAGCAATTTATTTCAATTTTCATAGTTAGCTCAATATCTTTTCCATATTAGAAATCACATCAACATTAAAATAAACTGCAAATAGAATATAAACATAAATCACAGAAGACAAGCCAAGACAAGAGGACACAAGATGTGGCGCTAGCTAGGGACAAACCCCAATGTGGGAAAAACCCTTGATCAATTCTTCTTATATGTTCTTCAATAGTTCAATAGAGAGAGTGAGAGAGATAGTACATTTACAAGAAAAATCAACACTTTGACTTATCTAGATAAGAGAATAGATCTTCTCTAAGAAGATGATACATGAGATTTGTTGAAGACATGCTGCTTCAATTGATTCTCCAAGGGGACTCCTCCACCTATCATTGTGTTGCATCTCGTCGTCACGCTACACCTCATTACACCATGTTGCACCCAGCATCACAATGCTGGACCTTATGACCATGTTGTACACATCATACTATTGCACCTTATGCTGCATTATTGTCCCAATGTTTAGCATTGTTGTACCTTGTGCCACTGCAGCACCATGTTGTCACCCACGTGCTTGCTGCACCAAGTACCATTATGTTGTCCCAATGTGCTTGTAGCGCTATGCTTGCTACACCTTGTTGTTGTCGTTGTCCCATGTACCATACTATTGCAGCACCATGAACTTTTTGCACTAAATACTAGATGTCCCATTTATCTTTGTTGCACAATGTCACAATGTCGTTGATCATTGTGTTGTCCCATCATTGTGTTGTCCAATGAGTTTACAACACCATGTACTTTTGCTGCCATGTCACAATGTCCATGCAACACTAAGTAGCCTTGTTGTCCATGCATCTTTGTAGTACTTATGTAGCCTTGTTCTCCATGCATATTTGCAGCACTATCTAGCCTTGTTGTCCATGCATCTTTGCAGCAGTTGAGTAGCCTTATTGTCCATGCATCTTTGCAACACTATCTAGCCTTGTTGTCCATGCATCTTTGCAGCACTTATGTAGCCTTGTTGTCCATGCATCTTTACAACACTATCTAGCCTTGTTGTCCATGCATCTTTGCAGCACTTATGTAGCCTTGTTGTCCATGCATCTTTGTAGCTCTAACCCGTACCTAGAAGCAACATTTAGGGCTGCCTTTAGGACAACATTTAGGGCTGCCTTAGAACAACGTTTAGGGCTCCCTTAGAACAATGTTTAGGGCTTCCTTTAGGACAACATTTAGGGCTACCATAGGACAACATTTAGGGCTGCCTTTAGGACATCGTTAGGGATGCCTTAGAAAAACATTTAGGGCTGCCTTTAGGACATCGTTTGGGGCTGCCTTAGAAGAACGTTTAGGGTTGTCTTTAGGACAACATTAGGGCTGCCTTAGAACAACGTTTAGGGCTGCCTTTAGGAAAACATTTAGGGCTGCCTTAGAACAATGTTTAGGGCTTCCTTAGAACAACATTTAAGGCTGCCTTTAGGACAGATTTAGGGATGCCTTCTTTGTTGCAGCTATGGCAACCTCTTTTCCTCCAACGTCTAGCGCTTCCACTCCTAGATTTCTCTTCTACTAAAATCCAAGACAAGTGGAGAGAAATCAAGATAGATGTGTGTGTAGAAATGACTATCAAGTCATCTCCTTTTATACTAAAACGTTGAGCATATGTGGGGTTTATTTGGTTGTTGGCTGACCTTGACGAATTGTCTTATAACACAAATAGATTCATAACTCCATGAATACTTATCAGAATCAGATGATCTGTAGATCAATCCTACACCTCTCAATGAGAGGAGTCCAAGAAAAATATCAACTGTCATAAATAAGATGATCCACATGGAGTTTGGCTGTAGTTTCCAATTTTAACACTCCCTCTCAACTAGGGAGAACTCCATCCACTGATCCATTTGTCTGATTGTACTATCTCTGCCATCAGTGCCCTACACTCCTGAGCTCTACTCTTCTCTGTTATGTTGAGATCTGTTTTTATCTCTACTGAACCATGAAGAAGAAGAATTGATCGAGAATGTCTCATACCATTCTATACTGACTCGAAGTCAGTTCCATATGAATAGGGTGTGTCATACCACTCTTACTAACTCGAAGTCAGTTTTATTGATCCCATATCAATATCACAAGAGACTGTCTCAAACCACTCATACTAATACCAGATCAATTTCATTGATCCTAGATCAATGGAGGTCATCATAGCATAGGGAGTACGGTAGATACAATGATGCATCCATTGATAATACTACTAATGGTCCCTAACCCCATTTCCATACTCATTGATTAGATGAGAGGTACTTCCCATGAGTTCCAGACTGCATGGGTAGGATGCCTTAACAGGAGAACTAATCATCCTGTTCCATAGTCGCAACGAGATATCACAGGGAAGGTTGAGCCACTCACCCTATACATAGCACACCATTAGGGGAAGGTGAGTCACCCTATGGTCGCATGTTGCTCCAGTAAGTACCCCAAGCGCCCCACAGCTCCCAGAGCTCAATGCATGCAACATGCAGGACCCTTATAAGAAGGCCTCTCAATGACTCCAAGTCATTTGGGAAAGTCACAAATTTGACCTTTCCCCGAGGCTTTAACAAAAAGTTTGTGACCTGTATGTCAATATCAATGCGATGGAGCCTCCTTGCTCATCGAATTACCATATCCCAGATAAGGTAGTATCTGATGTCTATCCGCTAGAGCAATCATCGAATATGGGATTCCTCAACAATCAAATCCCCCCTTAGTTGTTATAGAGGATCACAATGGTATTCATCATGTGTACAAAAAACTCACTGAAGAGCTTCCACAACCAGGCAGCTTCATACGAGATCATACTCGTAGTTATGTATTCAATCTCGACGGTGCTTATGGCAACCGACTTGTGCTTCCTACTCATCCATGATACCGAAGTAGAATCCAAAGAGAACTAACACTGAGAAGTGCTCTAGTGATCCTCCACATTGCCTGCCCAGTCAACATTCGAATAATCATGCAGCTTCTTAGTTTTAGAAGTGTATCTCAATCCATGAGAGATTGTGCCTCGAAGATATCTCAGAAGATTCTTGGCACCAATCCAGTGAGGCTCAATCAAACATGAGCTCACCATGCTAACTGCAAAACATATATCTGGCCAGAAGTTGACCAAGAATGTCAATGCAAATGAGTTTATGAAACTTAGAGGCATTTCCCAAATCTGGTCTGGCATCACTACCATATAACTTATGAAAGTTAAGATCCACGAGGTAGTCATGGGCTTACAGTTTACTATTCCACATTCGGAATCCAACACCCTCTTACTTATGCAAATGAGAGGGTCTGCACCTATCAGAAATAGGTTGTCCTCAGAAGGTGCCAGTATGAGAGGTCTATCATCCACAAGATTCTAGTAATGGTTTGATTCAATTTCACTCCTAGTGAATCTTAGCTTCATCAGACAACTATCAATCCTCTCATACTACACCCAGGGTGTTTGGCTTCAAGCCATATAGGGCTTTCTTCCATCTGTATACATGAGATTCCCGATCATGAATCTCAAACTCCTCGGGTTGTTGCAAACCTGTGGACCTGCTCTTGAGGGGAATGGTCTCGTTGTAAGATTTTCCTTTTGTACATCTCAGACATGTATCTTCATGCTCTTATTGAATTCATGCATCCCTATCACCATCTAACTCACATTGGGTAGAGCCCCATAATAAGTAAACCTCTAGTGATATATATGAGATGTAACAACTAGCATGGTCACCAATGGACCATCCTGCACTTTGATACAAATTTCCAACCCTAAACCCATGAATAAAAGCATCTTAAAAAATTCTATTTTCAAACACATACTTTTCCATCGATGAATGCCACCCTAAAACCTTTGACTTCCATTGCCGAAATGGACACCAGGTTCTTCTTGCGATCAGGTACATAAAGAGATTCTCGTAAATGAATCGAGTTACCCTCATTCAATCTAGGGGTAACATTCCCTACACCCTTTCCGGGATAGGTGGCATGGGATCCAAGTATAATCCCACGATTGTTTCCATCTCTACTAAATTAGAGAGATCACCCTTCTATCTGATGAAGTGACTTGAATCACTACAATCAATAAGCCAGATTCCCAAAGAATCTAAAGGAGAGGGCCAATATGAGATAACACTTCTTTATCTTATCAGAAACAACATTTGATTCTTCATACCTGGGGTTCCTTGCTTCTTGAAGAGTCACTCATTTCCTTGATGACCTACATTACCTGTCATTGCTTTGATCATTGAATATGTTCTAGGAATGATTGTTATCTTCATCAAGTGATGCATCCCTACCATTCAAACAATCCTTCGCATAATGGTCGGACTTATTACTACCAAGGCATCTGCCTTTCCTTCCACCATTAGATCCAGACTTCCCATTGAAGTGATCTTTAGGTGGGCCATTAGAAGCTTTCTTGCGCCATTCTAATAATATTCTCTGCTTCAACTTCACCCTTGCCGAATTTGAAGAGGGATGAGGAATCCATTGATCCTTTTGTCCTTTCCCAACTGTCTTCGATGATTTCTCTTTCACTCTTTCTTGGGCTTTGTCTTCACCTCTACTCTGATACCATGTTAATTTTAAGTATGTTCTATGCTTAGAGTAATTTATTTCAATTTTCCCAGTTAGCTCAATATCTTTTCCAGATTAGTAATCACATCAACATTAAAATAAACTGTGGATAAAACATAAACATAAATCACATAAGACAAGCCAAGACAAGAGGACACAAGATGTGGCACTATCCGGGGACAAACCCCAATGTGGGGAAACCCTTAATCAATTCTTCTTATATTTTCTTCAATAGTTCAACATAGATAGAGAGAGAGAGAGAGAGAGAGATAGTACATTTACACCAGAAGTCAACACTTTGACTTATCTAGATAAGAGAATAGATAATCTCTAAGAAGATGAAACATGAGATTAGTTGAAGACATGTTTCTTCAATTGATTCTCCAAGGTGACTCCTTCACCTATCATTGTGCTGCATCTCGTAGTCATGTTGCACCTCACTACACCATGCTACACCCATCATCACAATGTTGGACCTTATGACCGTGTTGTACACATCTATTGTTGCACCTTATGTTGTATTTTTGTCCCATTGTTTAGCACTATTGTACCTTGCGCCACTGTAGCACCATGCTATCACCCATGTGCTTGTTGCACCAGGTACCATACTATTGTCCCAATGTGCTTGCAACACTATGCTTGCTACACCTTGTTGTTGTTTCTGTCCCATGTACCATACTATTGTAGCAACATGAACTTGCTGCACTAAATACTAAATGTCCCATGTATCTTTGCTGCACAATGTCACAATGTCATTGATCATTGTGTTGTACCATCATTGTGCTATCCAATGAGTTTGCAGCACCATGTACCTTTGCTGTGATGTCACAATGTCATTGTTGTCCATGCATCTTTGCAGCACTATGTAGCCTTGTTGTCCATGCATCTTTGCAGCACTTATGTAGCCTTGTTGTCCATGCATCTTTGCAGCACTATCTAGCCTTGTTGTCCATGCATCTTTGTAGCACTTATGTAGCCTTTTTGTCCATGAATCTTTGCAGCACTAGCTAGCCTTGTTGTCCATGCATCTTTGCAACACTTATGTAGCCTTGCTGTCCATGCATCTTTGCAGCAATATCTAGCCTTGCTGTCCATGCATCTTTGCAGCAATATCTAGCCTTGTTGTCCATGCATCTTTTCAGTGCTTATGTAGCCTTGCTATCCATGCATCTTTGCAGCTCTAAACCATACCTAGAAATAGCGTTTAGGGCTGCCTTTAGGGCAACATTTAGGACTGCCTTAGAACAAAATTTAGGGCTTCCTTAGAACAACATTTAGGGCTACCTTTAGGACAGAATTTAGGGCTGCCTTAGAACAATGTTTAGGACTGCCTTTAGGATAGCATTAGGGCTACCTTAGAACAAGCTAAATTTAGGACAACATTTAGGGCTGCCTTAGGACAATGTTTAGGGATGCCTTTAGGACAGCATTAGGGTTGCCTTAGAACAACATTTAGGGCTGCCTTTAGGACAACATTTAGGGCTGCATTAGAGAAACGTTTAGGGCTGCCTTATAACAAAGTTTACGGCTGCCTTAAGGACAGTGTAGGGCTGCCTTAGAACAACATTTAGGACTACCTTCTTTGATGTGGCTAGGGCAACCTCTTTTCCTCCAATGTCTAGGGCTTCCACTCCTAGATTTCTCTTCTACTAAAATCCAAGACAAGTGGAGAGAAATCAAGATAGAAGTGTGTGTAGAAATGACTATCAAGTCATATTTTATACTAAAACGTTGAACACATGTGGGGTTTATTTGGTTGCTGGCTGACCTTGATGAATTGTCTTATAACACAAATAAATCATAACTCCATGAATACTTATCGGAATTGGATAATATTTAGATCAATCCTACACCTCTCAATGAGAGGAGTCCAAGAAAAATATCAGATGCCATAAATAAGATGACCTGCATGGAGTTTGGACCTAGTTGCCAATTTTAACAATTGAGCACTTATGCTCTAGTGGAGGACAATGTGATAGTGTCCAAGTTGGAGCCTGGTGATCAACACCTTGATGGACAAAGGTGGTTGCAAGAGAGGTAGTTGTTAAGATCAAGGCTTTGATCAACTAGGAGCAGTTTGTGGAGCTCGAGACTTGTCCATGGAGAAATACTTCTACAACAGATGATGGGTAGACCTCCTAGTATGTGTTCATTATGGGAGATAGACATCTTGTAGTGATAGATGGCAGCCCTCTGTGCCCTATGTTGGTATTCATCGGTGCAGCGCAGGAACACCATAGTGGGTTGAAGTTTGTGCATGTGTGATTTATTGTTGTTTATATTCCGTTGTGCATAGTATCATTGAGATTCTTGATTTGGTAGCATCAGAGATTTCAAGAATCTATCCTAGACCCAAGATCGTGGAAATTCTACATTTCTCTCTCCTCTCTCCTATGTGGGAGATTATTTGTACACATTTATGAGCTCTTTAGTGGAGGCACTAATGCTTTGACCCTTTGTTGACCCTCACATATGGGAAATAACAGGGTTTGTTGGCCAAAAGGAGTAAGACACTCTTGTGTTTGACTATTTTGACCCTCAAGTGTGGGAAAAGGTTGGAGTGCACCACCTAACATCTAATAGAGGTCCACACATGTGAGGAAGTTAGTTGGGAGTCAGCTATTTACTGCTTATATTGAGCACACCATTTCATTATGGCACATGGTTTTGTAATGATGGCTTAGGATGCCTCTCTTCCTATAATAGGATGGAACTCCTCTCACTTGTACATGGTTGGAAATGGAATAAAACTCTCATTTTCTCACTATTGATATGAAATTTTTCTTGCCCCTTAAGCATTTAGTCCCAAGTTAGAAACATAAAGGACTTTGGGCATGCACATTACATTGAAGGAAGGAGCTAGTGCGACATCAACAAATGCAAGTAAGATATGAAGTGTTCCAATGTTGTTTCATTATGAAAATCTTTAAGCTAAATTTAGAGTATTGGGGTTGACTATATTCATAATTTAATTCTTTACTTCAGATTTGAGCTTAGAAATTTTATTTTATTTTAGTTGCATTACTTACGCTAAATCTAATACTAGTCTAACCTCTCTTTGATTTCTATACAATCTAGCTTCCTAGAGTGATGTTTTCCAAGAATTAACCAGGGAATGTGTAGAAACTTCAGAAATACAAGGCAAAAGGGCTTTTGCTTGAGGGTCAAGATAAGACTCCATGCCCTGTGGAGGCATTTAGGGCCTTTTCTTTTCTTTTCCAATCGTCTTTTTGAGTTTTTCCTTTAAATTTTGTTTGCTTACAGCCCGGGACTTGTGTATCTTTACCTTTAGAACTAAGTTTCATTTTTCCTATTTCAATGAGCTAATTTATTCATCTTTTGTTACAAACAGATTTTGTTCTGCAGGTTGACCATGATCATACGAGATGGCATAATCCCTAGATCGATTTGTTGTTTGTATGATAGTATCTACAAGTCGTCCATTTGAAAGGGGCCATTCCAAATTTGCTTGCATTCTTTTTCTTTGATATAAGGATTTATTGAGTTTGTCATTTCTTTTTAACTTAGATCCTGTCATGCTAATAGTTTTTTTTCAAGGTTTATCATTTGAATTTAGCATAAATGAAGTTTTGATTTGGTTTCCTTTCACGTAGCTTTGCATCTAACCCTAAGCATAAATAAACTCAAGCACTACAATGTTCAAACATCTAGTGAGTTTTCATTCCTGGAAATGAATGGCCAACATTGCCACTTGCTCTCGAATGTGAGATTTTATGCTAAAATTGCACAATTGACAAGTGGAAAATCAATTTGTAAGGGGAAAACGATCTAACCTTTCAGAAGTATCCATACACCCTAGAGTTCTTGAAGGTTGTAACTTTATATTCATATGCGGACGACATGTCTTCTGCTCTGAATTGCAGTGAAAGGCTCCAAATCCAAATTAGGAGAAGAATGTCTCAATTAAAGCTCGAAAAAGAGAGAACCCATATCTGATATAATAAATACACACGAAAAATGTAGTCGAATCAATAGGGCAGTGAAGAATTGAATGTCATAGAAGGGTATGGAATCTGCTGCGAAATCATAAAGATTACGAGTAGAGAAAGAGTGAATTGAGTGCAGCTAATAGTTGAATATCATAAAAGGGTATGGAATTTGCTACGAAATCATAAATATTATGAGAAGAGAAAGAACGAACTAAGTGCGGTGGGAAAATAAATTTTAATACGCCCATTTCGATTTTAGAGTAGCTACCAAATTAGATATTAATAGGTCGTAAAATCTTAAAAAACAGTTCTTATTCTCTTTGGTTTTCATTGAGTTTATTTTTATTTGAGAAAAAGGAGGTCATCTCAAATAGAAGTTATATCTAATGATGTTGAATATAAGTAATAATGTTAGTTTAATGAGGCATCAATAAAAATTATTTGATGTAAATATGTTCATATAAGGAGGGAAAATGGTTATGAGTTTTACACAAAGGGAAATATCTATCAATTTTTAAGGAAGTGAAAATATGCTTAAATCTGTAAATAATGTTATCAATCAACTTAAATAGTTATAGGTGGCTCATTATTTTTTAGGAAGTTCACTTAGAGCTTAAAAATACCCTATTAGAAGTTAGCCATAGCTTAGAAGGTCTTCACATGTGTTGTTAAGAGAGACATGGGATAAATTTTGACTAAAGGAAATAAGGGGTACAATAAGATTAATGTATAGCATCTACTCAAATCACAAAGAATATACCCAAACCATAAAGATGACACACTTCTATGAGAAAAATTATGAAACACCATGAAACAACTCAGATTAAAACTTATAGTCAAAGCATTAAGAGTTAGAACAAAGTGTTTAAGTGAACACAATAAAAATAGTACATATTGGACATAATATCATATAGACATGGATCATACATATCCAACTAAATATGGTAGCCAAAGGAAGCCCTTCCTACACCTAGTGTCCTAGATGGCTAAGGCAAGGTGTGATCAAACCAATGATACATACATTAATCACATATAGATTTGAATACCTTAGATGGAAAATGATCAATGTGATAGGAATCATAGGGGTTGAGATGATAATCTATTAATTTTAGTTAACAATGGTATGTTGGATGCTTAGCACAATTACTTCAATGTTCCTTAAGCATCCCAATAGCAATTTCAATTTAGATTTCCAGTAGCAATCACATTAACCATTAATCACATTGATAGTAAAAGTAGATAGAACACAAAACAATATGCAGAAGACAAGCCAAGACAAGAGGACACCAGATTTGGTGGATGTCGGGGAAAAACCCCAATGTTGGGAAAACCCTTTGATCAATTCTTCTTCTTATTATATCACAATTTCAGCAAAAAGGGAGAGTACAAAATTCAAATTGACTTGCCCAATTCAAAGTCAAAATAGTCTTGTCAATTTGTGTAGTCAAACTTTAGCCATAACTAGAAAGTCAACATTGGTCAAATCAGCAACCAATCATCCTTAGTCAAAACTCGACCTGATCAGGAGGTCAAATTCAACCTAAAATAGCTTGGTCAAACTTGGTGAAAGATGAGAGAAAAATTGTTATAATTTTCTACAGTCAAACTGGAATCAACCAAGTCAGTGTTGGTCAAACTGCCCATATTCCCTCAATTTTTGTGCCCAAAAATGTGGCCTAAAGAGATAGAAAATATCCTCCAAGAATCAAAAGCAAAGCTAGTCAATAACTCATTGGTCAACGCTAGTAAAACTTGGTCTACTGCTTGAAATTTTGGTACTGCAATTCAACCTCGAAAACTTGTCCTTCTTCCACACGTGAGAGAGAGACAAGTTGCCCAATAGTTGTATGAACCAATGAGATTGGGAGAGAGAAGAATGTGTGAGTGATGATGATGCCAAATGAGGTGTGAGGTCACTTGTATTTATACAATTCACTGTGGGTGAAGAGACACATCCATTGGGCTTCTTGAGCCTTCATGTTGTTGTAGCCGACCTGAACAATTTGTACATGTGTTCAAAAATCACACTTCCGCTTGTCTAAATGAGATGATATTTATATCAATTTTGGTCCTCTCTAAAAGAGGAATTTAATGCAATCATCATCTCCATCAAATGATCTATCCCACGGTGAAATTTGGCCCTAGTTTCAAATTTTAACACAATCAAAATTTTGAAATATCCTCTAAAAACCCAAATAGAAAATGGAGTAACAAATCCCATGACATCCAACTTGTCATTTATAGTGGGAAATCCTCAAAGTATCTCTAAATAAATATGTATCATTGAGGCTGGGGTCAAGAAGATGTATGATGCTTCACTAATTTGGTAGTTGAAGAAGTTCAAATCTTGGTTTGTCAATTTGGCCCTAAGTAGGAAGGCAACATGGAAGGAGGTGACCCCCTTGGAAGAGTTTTATAGGGGAAGGCCACATAAGGCCTTATATAAAGATCTAAATCAAAGGACCTCCCTCATAAAAAGTTCTAAACATATATTTAAAGAATATAGATAACGACCCATACAAATGTTGATAAAGACAATAGAACATCCCTTGAATCTCATAATAAATGTTGCATCTATAGATAAGGTGATCCTTTAATTCTATCTCGTGTATATGGAAAATCTAGTAGATGTTATTAAGAAAATTGAGGAAGGTCATTATGATTAGTTTCAACTCAACATGAATGTAAACCCACTTTGAATGCACTAAGGGGGATCTGAAGGCTAGCATCCAGTGCTCTTGTGTGTATGTGATTAAACAAAAAAGTTCCCTTTCATTTGCATGAAGTGTTCTTGGTGAAAATCCATGTTAGAGTCGAGGCCCTGAAAAGATGAAGTCTAAGTACATTGAATGTATTTTCTATAAATAAAATCTCTAACAACCTGACACAAACATACAATGATGTCATTTACATTAGAGGTGTAAATCACTTAAATTATGTTACAACTTTAATCACTCCCCCACAAAAATGTGCCATGCTTCCTTGTGATGGTGCTTCAACCCTATTGGAGAACAACCTCACAATGTAAAAGGAATTTAAACATGATGTAACTTTAATAGTGCCCCACATTCACCCCCTAGCTCACCACTCATGGCTAATTTAAGGCCATTTCAAGCATTGACGTGGATAATGTCATTTTATTTTCTCTTATGTATATTATTCTACATTGACACAATTGAGTTTAGCGATTAAGGAATTAAGATTTGGGGGATTTAGGTGTTAGTGGTTAAGGAGTTAGAAGTTAAGGTGTTTAGGCACTGAAGGGTTAGGGGTTAAGGGTCACATGTTAAGAGGATAAGGAGTTAGGGCTTAGGAGCTGGTTCATGGATTATAGGTAAGGGATTAGTGCCTTAAGATTCAATGACTCAAGGGGTTTATGGGTTATGAGTTGTGAGTGTAGGGGTTAAGGGATTATGGATTGGGGGTTAAGGGGATAGGGAATTTAGTGGTTATGGGTTAAGGGCTTGTGGTTTGTGATAATTGGACTCATAATACCCTTATCACCACTATTGGGGGTTCCCCTATCAATTGCTCTTGCTACCTTCCCTCTAGGTCCCCTGGACCCTATTAAATTAAGTCCTAAGCCCCCTTCTCATGCATTGTTTACTAAGATCTATAGTCCTAAGTTCCTTGAAAAGAAAATTCATGAATATCCATGTTAGATGGTAGCAACCACCATTTTTCCCTTTTAAAGGATCCTTATTTATGTTTCATGTCATTGTAGTAGTGATTGCAACAAGAAAAATTCCTCACTCATGATACATTGACAAAGATTTTTTACCTCAAAGATGTCCTCTTGTAGGCATGGCGTGTTATAGAAATAGTCTTATAGCATGAAAGGATCATAAGGATCCTTGATGAGAAGGTTCTTCAATATATGGAATAATATTGGAAATATTATAGTCCACTAGAAGTTTATGGATGCAGTCTGGAATATTATGGAATCAAGCATCAAAGAAGTTTACTAGTTTAGTTGCAGCATAAAGGAATGATTGAAGTATTTTATCATATTAAGAAAGGAGCCTCATCATATACATTTTATTCAAAGAAAGAGGTAATTCGTGAAAGAAGTTGACTAGATGAAAAAATGAAGGAAAGAGGTATGCACATCTTTAGATAAGAGCTCTTCTTTAGAAAGTAGAAATCATGTATACAAAGATATGGTAGGAAGAGTTGGATGCAGAAATATATTTGGAATCATTTGCATGGTATGTCTTGGTTAAATACTAGATTAAATAAGGACTCTTCCATATGGGTAGTCGATGTATAGAGGCATGAAGATTGTGCATAAAACCTGGTGATACTGATTAACATCCAATATGGTCTCTTGAAAAATGAAAATGAGCTATCGTAACTTCAGATGGAGATGCAAAGACCTCGATGGATATGATGTTGAAGCTTGTTGATTGATTCATTTCAGGAACATATTGATTGATGTTTGCAAGTTGAAGAGCATGGAAAAGGGAACTCTAAGTATTATGTTAAAATAAACTAGGTAAAGGGATGTTGCTCTAACAGAAAGCAAGTAGTAGTATTTGATATCATGACTAAAGGTTTTAATGATTTGGTAACTCTAATATTGATGGTTTTTTTGAGATGTGATTTGGCTACTTGTTGTAGGAGTACATGCTAGAAAGGTAACAATTGAGATAATATATCTGTAGTTGTTTGGATTAACTCGCAAAAAAGGTAAACTCAAGTCTTGGTAAATTAGAGACCTTTGATGCTTGAGCTAATTCATAACCATATTCTGGAGAAACAAATCACTGAAATTATGCTATGATTTGATTGCTTTGTGGAGTAGTGTAAATTGGAGCAAAATTTTCTTACTCCTACCCATACAAATTCATGCTATGCAACATAGTCCACAACATATATTCAATATGATATGTTCAAAGCCATGTATGATGTAACTATCTAGCATAAAAAAACTGTCATTTACAAGGACCAAAACAGGAAAACTTGTTGATTTCTTAATTGGCATAGCTTGCACAACTTAAATAATTAGTTGTCTCTATTAATTAAATGATGTTTTTCTTTATTTACAAGTGAATTACTAACACATGCTAGATAGTTTCGAGGTACGATATGCATGCCAAGATGTGTCAGATGCCAAGCTCTGGAGTGAATGCATGCTAGGGAGTGTGATGGCCAAGTGCCAAGGGAACACAAGGGAGCACTCATTTCAAATGCATGGAAATGAGGTGTCAGCGGGTTCCAGGAGAGATAAGGAGTGAGTGAAAAGGTATGTTAGGTTGTGCCAAGGCATCACAAGGGAGAACTAGGTCAAAATGCTTGGAAATGAACGAATAAGAGTGTGTGCCAAGGAGTGTCAGCAAATTCCAGGTGTCCCAAGGACAAAGTGTGTTAGGAGAAGTTCAGAATAGGACTTGCAAGAGGCAAGCCTATGGTTGTGATAAGGTATGTACAACGTAGTTTCAGATAAAGGGACAATTTGGGTTGGGCACAACATTGTTTTGTCAATGACTTGGTTATCAGGTTCCCAAGTCACAAAACAGGTAAGGCTATCTATGAGGGCATGATAGCTTGGGAGTGCCAAAGTGTTCCAAGGAATTTCAGGAAGTACTAACACATGCTAGACAGTTCCAAGGAATTTTAGGCATGCCAAGACATGCCAAGAAGTTCTAAGCACCACGATGTGGTGCCAACAAATGCTAGGGAGTGTTATGGCCAAGTTCCAGGGAAACACAAGGGAGCGCTAGTTTCGAATGCATGGAAATGAATGAATAAGAGTGTGACAGAGAGTCTTAGTGAGTACAAGGTGTGCTAAGTGTTAGGGAGTGCTATGACGTGTTAGGGAGTGCCAAAGCATGCCAAGAAATGTAGGGGATGCTAACACATGCTACATAGTGCCAAGGGATTGCTAGGCATGATAGGTGTTATGGCATGTCAAGATGTAAAATTTGTTTCTTAGTTGTTTTACGACCACACTTGGATGTGAACCTTGTATTCGTAACTTGTTAAATTGTATGAGTTGATATTCAACAAGAGGAGCCTAGGATGATTTATAGGAAGTTCTTAGGTGAACAAGGCATAGTCTGGTTGTAGTAATTGTAACTTGGTCAAGTTGTTATTATGTTGTTATAGTCAAGTAGTTGCTATAGTCAAGTTGTTGCTATAGTCGAGGCAGGATTTGTTTCGGTTCCCATGTTGCAAAAAATTTAAGGGTAGTTGTGAGGGAATGATAGCTAAGGAGTGATAGGCATGGTAAGGAATGAAAGGGTGTGCTAACACATGCCAGACAATGTGAATGCATGCCAAGGATTGTTGGGGAGTGTTAGGGCTAGGCACAACATTAGTTTTTCAATGACTTGGTTGGTTTCCCAAGTCGCAGAAAAGGTAAGGCTGTCTATAAGGGCATGAAAATTAGGGAGTACCAACATGTGCCAAGAAATGCTAAGAAGTGCTAACACATGCTAGACAGTTCCAACACATGTTAGGCATGTTGTTGGGGCCTTCATTCTGAGTTTTTCCAGGAAGACAAGACAAGAACAGGTGGCAGGGATGATCATTCGAGTTGCAGAGCTGACAATGAGGGGGGAATAGGAACTAGGAGTGGTGTGACAGTTGCGAAAAGGTGGTGAGGGGGAACAAGGGCGACCTAGAAAGTAGAGAGCAAAGGTAGAGTCAACCAAGAAGGAAATAACTGGATCTAGCAGTCTACGTGTGAAGTAGAGGATTAAAGGTGGAAGAAAGGAGAGGAAAGGGTTGGTGATTACTAGTTGTTAATGAATCAATGCAACCTTCCTGAGTTGCGGAAGGCTGGTACACCCTTGTTTTGTTGGTCTCTAATCTGTGGGTTGGGTCATTCTTGCTATTGATGATCAGGCTTCGGGCCTTCTGTACTTATTTATGTATTTCTTTCTATGAAGCATACTGAAAGAGACAATTTGCACCTATGATGTATTGTTGATTTCTATATTGGTTCTTTAAAATTTTAAAATATTTGTCTATATGTTGTATGTATTCCTAAGGTAATGTGAGTAGAATAGTATGGTTAAATTACAATAGGTACTTGATTTTTATGAGTTAAGATTAGTTGCAGGTTGTGGTTCCCTTGGTGCGTCATTATACCCCCTCACACTTCAGTCATGGCATGCCTCGAGTGATACTCACCCTCTCCATGTAAGGTGAAAATGTCGACGTTGTTCTAGACTACAGCAGAGACTTGTTGGCCCCTTGTGCCTAAACCCAAGGTCTCTTCCATGTTTCCACTTTAATGCCAACACATGAAAATTCATGCCAAGTGCTAATTCATACCAAGTGCTAAGTCATGCCAAGTGCTAAGGCATGTCAATATGTGCCAAATGTTAGGGTGTGGCGTCAACACTTGCTAGGGAGTGTTAAGGAGTGCCAAGAAACATAAGGGAACAATAGTTTCAATTGCATGGAAATGAATGAATAAGAGTGTGTGATAGGGAGTGTCAGTGAGTTCCAAGTGTGCGAAGGAGTGAGTGAAAGGTATGCTATGCAGTGCTATGGAAGCATGCTAAGATGTACCAAGTTCCAAGGCATGACAATGTGTGCTAAGGAGTGTTAGTGAGTGCTAGGGAAACACAAGGGAACACTAGGTCAAAATGCATGGAAATGAATGAATAAGAGTGTGTAGCAAGTTCCAAGTGTGTTAAGGAGGGAGTGACATCATATGATAGATAATGTAAGGCATGCCAGAGTGCGAGGGTAGAATCCAACCAATATTTTCTAGGTGCCAGGGTGTGCCAACGCATGCTAGGAAGTGTTACAGAGTGCCATGGGAACACAAGGGACCACTAGGTCAAAATAATGCATGGAAATAAATGAATAAGACTTTGTGACAGGAAGTGTCAGTGAGTTCTAGGTGTAGTGAGGGAGTCACAATATATTCTTTACGGTGCTAAGGCATGCTAGAGGCTAGGGCAGCGATATGCCAATATGTGCCAAGTGCTAGGGTGTGCCAATGCATGCGAGGGAGCGTTAGAGAGTGCCATGGAAACACAAGGGAGCACTAGTTTCAAATGCATGGAAATGAATGAATAAGAGAATGTGATAGGGAGTGCCAGTGAGTTCTAGGTGTGTTAAGGAAAGAGTGACAAGGTATACTAAGTAGTGCCAAGGAATTTTAGAGTGCAAGGGTGACATGCCAAGATGTGTCAAGTGTCAGGGAGTGTTAGGGAGTGCCATCGAAACATAAGGGAGAACTAGCTCAAAATGCATGGAAATGAACAAATAAGAGTGTGTGATAGGGAGTGTGAGTCAGTATTGGGTGTGTTAAGGAGGGAGTGGCAAGGTTATATGTTAGGTAGTGCCAAGGCAAGCTAGATTACTAGGGCATGTCAGGGAGTGATAGGGAGTGCCAAAGCATACCAAGGAATGTGGAGGGTGCTAACACGTGCCACATAGTGCGAAGGGATTTTTAGATGTACTAGGTGTTATGACATGTCAAGATGTAAACTATGTTGCTTAGTTTTTTTGTGGTCACGGTTGGACATGAGACTTGACATGGTAACTTGTAACTTGTTAAGTTGGATAAGTTGAAATTATAATTGAGTAGCCTAAGATGAGTTATAATAAGTTCTCAGGTGAACAAGGCATAGTCTAGTTGTAGTAATTGTTAGGTTCCTATACCAATAGGTGTCATATATCATGATTGACTTGGTTTAGCTCTGAAATATGTACATACCTTTGCTTGTTGCAAATGTTTTCCATATTCAAAAATAAAAAATAAAAAAATGTAAAGAGGGTATGTCCTAGAAAAAGAATAAAAGGACAAAAATAATAAAGAAAAGGTCAAAAAATGAAAGAAAATGAACCCCAAAAGAAAAATGAAAATGACCATGAAAGCGTGCAAGTCCAAATACCACTACTATTTTACTTTTTGTATAATAAATATTGTGTGCAACTTGTTACTTATTCCATAATCCATGATAACCAAATAGTTTAATATTGGTTATTCCATGTTTTAAATTTCATGTTTATAGATATAGAGAATAAAAATATGACCAAACTATTTAATCTTGGCAGATAAGTAGATAGGTAGAGTGAATAAAAGGAGCTCAATTATTTAATCTGAGCCCTTGGATGTAATAAAGGTTAGACTTAGTTATAATACCATTGTAAAAGAAGAGAAAGAGGTTTCGATAAGTGTTTGCTAGTTTAAGTGTAGCTTAATAAAAGAAGAAAAAATGGTAGGATGTGTAGGTAGGTAAGTAGATGATGGTTGCAGAATTATGTATGATGAGTGATTATTTAGATTATCAAGTCATATACTCTCATCATCAAAAGCACTTAAAGTATGGATGATAATTGAGCAGTTACATAAAGTCAACTAATTAACCTCCCTACTCATTTTTCCCTAAGTTTTACTAATTTCCCATAAGAAATAAAGACACCAACAACCTAAAAGTTAAAGGGGCTTAGAGCATTTCTCTGACTTCTGGAGGGACTGGACCCTTGGCCCAATAACTTGTAAGGCCTATGTGCTAAAACCCCTTCATCAAAATTCACCCCCTTTCATAATTAATTCATCCCCTTCAAATTCTTTTCCTGAGTTAAAATCACTCTTTCACTTAGGAAAAATAAATGGTTTTTTATAAAACACCCCAAACACATTTTAGCCTAAGTCATAATGTTGGATGATGAATGTATTTTCAGAAACATTTGCTTAGCGCATTCTATTTCCATGGTCATATTAACTTTTAATTTTTATTATTAATGTAACTCCCAAAACAACTTACCCTTTCCCATATTATTACTAAAAATCCCAAAATAAATAAATATCCCTTCTCGATGGTTTGAAAAATAAACCATAAATAAAGTTAGCTAAAATGGATTAATTAATCGAACCACGATTAATTAAGAGCCAAAACCCCTGACGCATTAAAAAAGCGATTAATTAATCACCCAGATTAATTAATAGCCTTCCCGCCAATCATATCATCTCCGATATCATTAAAGTTATTAATCTTTCATTCATCCAATCATATCATCCCCGATATAATTAAAATCATTTTAATTATAATCGGGCCCCTCCATTTAACTCCCTAACACTTTCCGCTGCTGACTACGATCTGATCGGCCTTCCCTCATCCAACGGCTCTCACCCATATCATGTTGGCCTTTTGGGCGAATGTTAACCATGCGATATAAGTAGTTTTGACTTTTCCCCAATGCTACATGTCATCCAATTTGTGGCATCACGTGACCCTCCGCCAAAACCACCAACCTCCCAAAAGCTATGTGATGGATCCTACTAACCGCCTGCCTGCTACGCGACAAACCATCTATTGTTCAGTTCATGCCATATTTTGAAAGTTTTCCGATTAAAGTTCAAAACCCCAAGAATCCATGTTTTCTCACCCTTCGCCCATTCTATTGTATAAACTTATGACACCCTTCTGCTCCACCTGAAGCCTCTGCTAATTAATTCAATCATGGTTTACTTCCTAAAATCATTTTGGACTCACTTCATAGATCTATAGAGCTCGATAAATCCATTAATGACCCTCCCTGTCAATCCAATGTTTTCCTAACAGTTTGTTTTGTTTTACAGGTGATCAGAAGACCACAGCCTTGGATAAACAGTCTTAATACTAGTCATAAGACCTATTTACTTTGAGATTGTTATCAAATCTATTCAAACAAAGATGGAAAATAAAACATACAGTTAAAAGACAAACAGAGGAAACATGGAATTAAATGATTTACTGTTGAAATAGACAGTAAAAACCTAAAATACACAGTGAAGGTAAAAGGACACAGTAAAGAACAGTCAAAGTGTATCAGGGTTAAAGAGTATCAGATTGAAGACCAAATCAAGTAAATCAGCTAGCATGAAGATAAACAGCAGGGAAGAAAGTTATAGATCATACACATTCATGGCAAAGTAAAGACAGATGAAAAAACAGAGAAGTTGTAAGCAGTAAAAGTAAAACAGTAAAAGTAAACTTGGAGATAGTAAGGATTAAACAGAGATGAAAATACTTTCACCAGCAACAATTAAGTTTATCCAAAGTAAAAGTGAAAAACAATTAAAAGAAATTTAAGGTTAAAAGATGAAATCATAGTAGAAATGGTACATTCTTCAAAAATTTCCTGTTTACGGCATAGTTTTGCTGAAACTATTATGGAAAATCCAAGAAGTATTTTAAGAAATTGGAGGAGGCTTTTGTTCCTAACAGGCCAATCTACAAAAACTTATCTCACGTTTTACACAGGTATTACCAAACGTGCGATAAGTGCATGTCGTCATAGCCTATTTTTCAGTTTGTGCAAAGTCCTGTTTTTGACATATTTTTGCATAGCATATTGTGAACAGCCGGAGTTGAATTTTAGGAAACTAAGAGAGGTTTACTTCAATAAAATACTTATATACAATAAACTCTTTCGGATTGAGATATACAAGCGCATCATTAGGCCTTAAGTTTGCAGAATTGCTGGAGCTGAATGCACAAAGAAAGGATGCAATTAATGACTGGGATGCCTCATCATCACTTAAGAGTTGCTATCAAATTTGACTTTCTCTTATTTTTCACCATAAATCTATAAAAATAGTGCCAAATAGATTCATTAGTTTTGAATGTCCTTTATTTAAGTTCTACTAATGTAAAACAGATGAAGATATTTATGAAACCAATCTTGATATTTTTTCAAGATATTTTAGTTTAGAAATTGTATAAATACTTCTTCATTTGAAGTATTTTGTTGTGGATTCTGTAACATTTCTGTAAATCTATGCTATCAAGCTGAGAAAGCTATTGTACTCAAATCCGGATTTTTGCTGGAAAAGGAATGAAAGTTGAGGACATTTCATCAGATTCTTGTGCAATATAATTGCAAATAAGTATTTTATCCTTGTGATTTTATGTGTTTTCTATATGTTTCAATGTTTCATACATCTTAAATCTAAATGGTAAAATAGTCAAAGCATATCCGAACTATCTTTATTTCTCTCTGCTATCAACAATTTACCATTTCCATGTTTTCTTCTAAATTATATTGATAAAGGAATTCTTAATAGTTCCACTGTCCCTGTAGTTTTTCTCTAATAGGTCCCTGGTATAGGATTCTTAATTTCCCTCTGCTAGTTGACCTATCTTCCCTTCCTCTTTCTAATCCTAACTTGATGATTCTCGATTGCCCTCTAGTTTTTAGCAGAACTATCATCCATTCAAGCCCCAAAGTTTGTTGTTACTCTGTTATCCTGCCTGTTGAAATCCTACCTCAGCAATTTGACTTATTCTAGTGAACTATCCCTGTTTGACTCCATAGCCCAATGGCCTAAAAGCCTAGTTTGCCCATTTGTTTCAGAACTCCACCACTCTTAAACAAAACAACCTCCTTGAACATTAATACTAGCCTAAAATCCTTTCAAACATAGCTAAATCATAAAGAGAGAGCCCTCTCTGGATTTAGGTGGGCTAGCACCTAAGTCTAAAAGATTGGTTTGTGGTTACCTCATAAATTTCTTTCTTTAACCTTGAGAAAATTTCGAGTGATAACATAGTGGCGACCATACTGGGGAGAACTAACATTTTCTTCAGAGTTGTTTTACAGGTTTAGATATGATCTATGATGGTGGACAGTGATTAGACACACAAAGGTTAAAATCATCCACCTAGCGACTCTAAATCAAATCCAAAATCAAGACTCCACTGGAGAAATGAACTTGAAAGAACTATGTGAAAAGATTAGGCTTTTAACTTGGATTGTTATCCAAGACATTATGTTCTTTCTCATTGATAAAGTTTTTCAATGTATATTGTATTTTAGAGAAGATCTTAGATTAAATTTTTATTACTTTCCTTTGAAAAATTTAGATATAAAGTCTCCTTACACATTTGAACAATAGCCTTCTAACTCTTATGAAGATCATTTTCCAATTGAGGAGAATCAAAAAATTAAGACTAATTATGCAATCCCTGTACATATTCCAGTACCTCATAAAGTTCTTGATAGATATAAGCCCCTCATCTTACCTTCTACACTCCATGCCTTCCCTAATGATTATCACAAGAACCTCCCTAGGTTTGATGGAGAGAATGGTATCACTGCCCAAAAACATATTCAAGAATTTGAGGATTATCTTAACTTATTTGAAGTAGATGAAGAGGATGTCAGTATTAGGCTTTTTTCTCTTTCTTTGCAAGAAAAAGTCAAGAGTTGGTTCAAAACCCGCTTGAGGCAAGCATCTCAAATCTCCATCAGTTTCTCAAACTCTTCCTTGATAGATGGATAATCAAAGTCAATCTTCTTGTAATCATAAAAGAATATGATCAGTTAAAAAGACATCCAAATGAAACAATACAACAATTTTCAGATAGATTTAATCCAATCTATTATTCAATGCCATCAAATATAAGACCTCCCCCTGGTTTAGCTCTTTTGCATTACCCAAGAGAATTTGATCCAGAGATAGAATTTCATCTAAGAGAAAGAAACCCCTCAACACTAGAATAGATGCAAAATATGGCAGTAGATGTAGAAGTTAATCTGCAAATTAGAAGAGAAAAGTTGAAAGCAAAAGTAGAGGAAAACAACACTACAGAGGGAAAACTTGACATTTTGATAAAGAAAACAGAGGAAATGATGCAGAAAATCACCATGAAAGATGAATTTTTTGCTCAAAATCACCATGACACATTTATTCCACAAAAGGAGAAGGTTGATATTCATGAACAAAATCCTACCAACTCCCATAGATCAGAAGATAGATTCATAGGGCAATATGTGGAGGAGCAATCTCCTGATCTAATGTGTATATTTGATGACATTACTTCTTTTGATGATTTGCCCAAATATGATCAGTATGATGATAGTTATGTTCTTCAAATCCAAACTAACTTTATAGAGCAATCGGAAGCTAGTTTGGGGAATAAGGAAATTCAGTTTCAGCAACTTGAATATAGTGATCAGCTTGTTCATTTCAGCTATGGGAATGAGAAGGAAAGTGTAGAAAATTTTGAAATCAGTGAAGGAACTTTACCATTTTGTTTTGCTTCGTTTCAGTTTATCAGAGATAACTTTCATGCAATTAGAAATCAAATGTAAACAAGTTTTGATATTAACCATCTAGAGGGAAATAAAATCCTTGTGCAAGACTTCTCATATCTAGATTTACAGCCCCAAAAATTCATTGAATGTCAGGTTGCAGAAGAAGTCTTGGAAGCTAGAACATATGATCAAATGATCCAAGATGATTCCCTACCATTATGTTCTGAGTCAGTTCAATTTTTGAAAGGAAATTTACATAATCTATATGTAAGAAAGGATGAGTAGGTTTTAGAAAATCATGCAGTTTCATTTGAACCTATATGTAATAAGTTGCAACAATCCTTCCAAGTTCTTTATGATCCAATAGATGATAGGTTGGATAATGAATCCAATCATACTTTTTCTCCATTAACAAACTATGAGAGTCAAAATCAAGATGATAATGGTTTCACCAGACAGACATTACAATCAGAAGAAACATCATCACAAAGCTCATTTGAAAACATGCAGGGTGGTAAAGATGAAGGTATTATTTCAGTTTCATGGCATGCAGGTCATACACAACAAATGTACAGTTGTTTGAATCATTTCAAGAATAGTGTATATATTTTACAAGATCCTTTTCTACAGTTTCTAGAGTCAACAAAGGAAGTCAGTAATTTCCTTATCTTCTCAAAGGTTAACAAAGCTATATTTGATTTCAAGATCTCAATTTTAACCACCAACAAGCACAAGCAATAAAAGTCACCAATTTATATGATGCTTGAGTGGTTGCATTGGTTGTTTCATTTTACCTAACCAATAGTCAAAAAGCTGATAAGAGTAAGTAGGTAGAATTTCAGTTTGAATAAATTCAGTTTTCAACAAGAAGTTTATGTTAGATCAGATTTCAGTTTGCAGAAAAGGGTGTATTTTCAGTTCAAAATTTTTAGTCACAAATATTATACAATAGAGCAACACATGTGTGTGATTAGCCTAATGGATTAGGCTGGTAGTCGATGGTGTTCATGACATTTCACAAGGAAATTCCATCCCCAAGTGAAGTCGTTGTTAGGTTCCTATACCAATGGGTGTCATATATCATGATTGACTTGGTTTAGCTCTGAAATATGTACAGAACTTTGCTTGTGGCAAATTTTTTCCATATTCAAAAATCAAAAATTAAAAAATGTAAAGAGGGTATGTCCTAGAAAAGGAATAAAAGGAAAAAAAGAATAAAAAAAAGGTCAAAAAATGAAAGAAAATGAACCCCAAAAGAAAAAGGAAAAACACCATGAAAGTGTGCAAGTCCAAATGCCACTGCTATTTTACTTTTTGTATAATGAAGATTGTGTGCAACTTGTTACTTATGCCACAATCCATGATAACCAAATAGTTTAATCTTGGTTATTCCATGTTTTAAATTTCATGTTTATAGATATCGAGAATAAAAATCTGACCAAACTATTTAATCTTGGCAGATAAGTAGATAGGTAGAGTGAATAAAAGGAGCTCAATTGTTTAATCTGATCCCTTGGATGTAATAAAGGTTAGACTTAGTTATAATACCATTATAAAAGAAAAAAGAGGTTTTAATAACGGTTTGTCAGTTTAAGTGCACCCTAATAAAATAAGAAAACATGATAGGATGTGTAGGTGGGTAAGTAGATGATTGGTTGCAAAATTATGTATGATGAGTGATTATCCAGATTATCAAGTCATGTACTCTCATCATCAAAAGCACTTAAGGTATGGATGATAATTGAGCAATTACATAAAGTCAACTAATTAACCTCCTCACTCATTTTTCCCTAAGTTTTACTAATTTCCCATAAGTACTAAAGACACGAACAACCTGAAAGTTAAAGGGGCTTAGAGCATTTCTCTGACTTCTAGAGGGACCAGACCCTCGGCCCAATAACTTGTGAGGCCTAAGTGCTAAAACCCACTCATCAAAATTCACCCCCTTTCATAATTCATTCATCCCCTTCAAATCCTTTTCCTAAGGTAAAGTCACTCTTTTACTTAGGAAAAATAAATGGTCCTTTATAAAACCCCCTAAACACATTTTAGCCTAAGTCATAATGTTGGATGATGAATGTATTTTTGGAAAAATTTACTTAACACATTTTCTTTCCATGGTCATATTAACTTTTAATTTTTATTATTTATGTAACTCCCAAAACAACTTACCCTTTCCCGTATTATTACTAAAAATCCCAAAATAAATAAATATTACTTCCTGATGGTTTGAAAAATAAACCATAAATAAAGTTAAGTAAATTGGCATAATTAATCCAACCGCAATTAAATAAGAGCCAAAATCCTAGATGCATTAAAAAATGGATTAATTAATCACCTGGATTAATTAATAGCCTTCCCGCCAATCATATCACCTCCGATATCATTAAAGTTATTAATCCTTTATTTATCCAATCATATCATCCCCGATATAATTAAAATCATTTTAATTATAATTGGGCCCCTCCATTAAACTCCCTAACACTTTCTGTTTCCGACTATCATTCAATTGGCCTTCCCTCATCCAACGGCATTTGCCCATATTGTGCTGGCCTTTTGGTCGAACGTTAACCACGCGATATAAGTTGTTTTGACTTTTCTCCGATGCTACGTGTCATCCAATTTGTGGCATTGTGCGACCCTCCGCCTAAACCACCAACCTCCCAAAATCTATGCGATGGATCCCACTTACCACCTGCTCGCTACGTGACAAACCATCTACTGTTTAGTTCGCGCCATATTTTGAAAGTTTGCTCGTTAAAGTTCAAAACCCCAAGAATCCATGTTTTCTCACCCTTCGCCCATTCTACTGTATAAACTTATGAAATCCTTCTACTCCACCTGAAGCCTATGCTAATTAATTCAAGCATGGTTTACTTCCCAAAATCATTTTGGACTCACTTCATAGATGTATAAAGCTTGACAAATCCATTAATGGCCCTCCCTGTCAACCCAACATTTTCCTAACAGTTTGTTTTGTTTTACAAGTGATCAAAAGACCACAGCCTTGGATAAACAGTATTAATACTAGTCATAAGACTTGTTTACTCTGAGATTGTTATCAAATCTATTCAAACAAAGATGTAAAATAAAACATACAGTTAAAATACAAACAGAGGAAACATGGAATTAAATGATTTACTGTTGAAATAGACAGTAAAAACCTAAAATACACAGTGAAGGTAAAAGGACACAGTAAAGAATAGTCAAAGAGTATCAGGATTAAAGAGTATCAGATTGAAGACCAAATCAAGTAAATCAGATAGCATGAAGATAAACAGTAGGGAAGACAGCTACAGAGCATACAGATTCATGTCAAAGTAAAGACAGATGAAAAAACAGACAATAAAAGTAAGCAGTAAAAGTAAACTTGGAGATAGTAAGGGTTAAACAGAGATGAAAATACTTTCACTAGAAATAATGAAGTTTATCCAAAGTAAAAGTGAAAAATAGTTAAAAGAAATTTAAGGTTAAAAGATGAAATCAAAGCAGAAATGGTACATTCTTCAGAAATTTCCTGTTTAAGTCATAGTTTTGTAGAAACTATTGTGGAAAATCCAAGAAGTATTTTAAGAAACTATAGGAAATTGCTTTTCCTAATAGGCCACTCTACAAAAACCTACCTTAATTTTTACACAGGTATTACCACACGTGAGATAAGTTCATGTCTTCACAACCCATTGTTTAGTTTGAGCAAAGTCTTGTTTTTAACATCTTTGTACAGAGCATATTGTGAATAGGTGGAGTTGAATTTTGGGAAACTAAGCGAGGTTTATCTCAATAACATACTTATCTACAATAACCTCTTTCACATTTTACATATCGATCTCAGATTGAGATATACAAGCGCATCATTGGACCCTAAGTTTACAGAATTGCTGGAGCAAAATGCACAAAGAAAGGATGCAGTTAATGACTGGGATGCCTCATCATCACTTAAGAGTTGCTATCAAATTCGACTTTCTCTTCTTTGTCACCATAAATCCATAAAAATAGTTCCAAATAGATTCATTAGTTTTGAATTTCCTTTATTTAAGTTCTATTAATGTAAAACAGTTGAAGATATTTGTGAAACCAATCTTGATATTTTTTCAATATATTTTAGTTTAGAAATTGTATAAATACTTCTTCATTTGAAGTATTTTGGTGTGGATTATATAACATCTTTGTAAATCTATGCTATCAAGCTAAGAAAGCTTTTGTATTCAAATCTATATTTTTGTTGGAAAAGGAATGAAAGTTGAGGACATTTCATCATATTCTCGTGCAGTATAATTGCAAATAAGTATTCTATCCTTGTGATTTTATGTGTTTTCTATATGTTTCAATGTTTCATACATCTTAAATATAAATAGTAAAATAGTCAAAGTATATCATAACTAGCTTTATTGCTCTATGCTATCAACAGTTTACCATTTCCATGTTTTCTTCTAAACTATATTGATAAAGGAATTCTTAACTGCTCCTCTGTCCTTGTAGTTTTTCTCTAATAAGTCACTGGTATAGGATTCTTAATTGCCCTCTACTAGTTGACCTATCTTCCCTTCCTCTTTCTAATCCTAACTTGAGGATTCTCGATTTCACTCTAGTTTTGAGCAGAACTATCATCCATTCAAGCCCCAAGGGAGAACTAGGTCAAAATACATGGAAATGAACAAATAAGTGTGTGTGGCAAGGAGTGTCAATGAATTCCTGGTGTCTCAAGGACAAAGTGTGTTAGGAGAAGGTAAAAATAGGAATTGTAGGAGGCAAGCCTATGGTTACAATTATAAGGGGTTGGTTAAACCAGTTTCATACAAGGGGAGACTTTGGGTTGGGCACAACATTGTTTTTCCAATGACTTGGTTGGGTTCCCAAGTCAGAACAATAGTAAAGCTATCTATGAGGGCATGACAATTAGGGATCCATGCCAAGGTGTGCCACGGAATGCCAGGAAGTACTAACACATTCTAGACAATTCCAAGGCATGTTAGCCATGTTAAGACAAGCCAAGTACTATGGCATGCCAAGATGTGCATGTGCTAGGTTCCAAGGTGTGGCGTGATTGCATGCTAGGGAGTGTTAGGGCCAAGTGCCAAGGAAACAAAAGGGGACACTAGTTTCAAATGCATGGAAATGAAGTGTCAATGAGTTCCAGCTGTACTAAGGAGGGAGTGAAAAGGTATGTTATGCAATGCCAAGGCATGCTAGAGTGCTAGGGAAGCATACTAAGATGTGCCAAGCACCAAGGTGTGCCAATGCGTTCTAAGGAGTGTTAGGGAGTGCCAAAGAAACACAAGGGTTAACTAGGCATGAAAATGAATGAATAAGATTATGTGACAAGGAGTGTCAGCACATTCCAAGTGTGCTAAGGAGAGAGTGACATGATGTGCTAGGCTATGTTAAGTCATGCCAGATTGCTAGGGCGACATGCAACCAATATGTGCCAAGTGCCAGGGTGTGTCAACATGTGGTAAGATGTGTTAGGGAGTGCGAGGGAAACACAAGGGAGCACTAGGTCAAATTAATGCATGAAAATGAACAAATAAGAGTTTGTGATAGGAAGTTTCAGTGAGATACAGGTGTGTTGACAGAGTAACAAGGTATGGTCGACAGTGTTAAGGCATGCTAGAGGCCAGGGTAACATGCCAAGATGTGCTAGGTGCTAGGGTGTGCTAATGCATGCCAGGGAGATTTATGGAGTGCCAAGGAAACAAAATGGATCACTACTTTCAAATACGTGGAAATGAATGAATAAGAGTGTGTGATAAGGAGTGTTAGTGAGTTCTAGGTGTGGTAAGGAGGGAGTCACAATATACATTAAGTAGTTCCAAGGAATGCTAGAGTGCTAGGGAAACATGCCAAGATGTGCCAGCTGCCAGGGTGTGCCAATGTGTGTCAGCGAATGTTAGGGAGTGCCATAGCAACATAAGGGAGAAGTAGTTCCAAGGAAATGAAGAGATAAGAGTTTGTGATAGGGTGTGTCAGTGAGTTCGAAGTGTTGTAAGGAGGGAGTGACAAGGTTATATGTTAGGCAGTGCTAAGTCATGCTAGACTGCCAGGGCATGTCAAGGAGTGTTATGGTGTGATAGGTTGTGAAAAGCATGCCAAGAAATGCAGGGGATGTTAACACGCACCACATAGGGATAAGGGATTGTTAGATGTTCCTAGTACTATGACATGTGAGGATGTAAACTATGTTTCTTAGTTGTTTTATGGCCATGGTTGGACGTGAGCCTTGACTTGGTAACTTGTTAAGTCGGATGAGTTGAGATTATACATGAGTAACCTAGGATGTGTTATATGCAGTTCTTAGGTGAATAATGCATAGTCTAATTGTAGTAACTATAACTTGGTTAAGTTGTTGTAGTCGAGGCTAGACTTGGTTGGGTTCTCAAGTCTTAAAAAAGGTAAGGGTAGTTCTAAGGGCATGATAGATAAGGAGTGTTAGGGAGTGTCATGGGAACACAAGGGAGAACTAGGTCAAAATGCTTGGAAATGAATGAATAAGAGTGTGTGCCAAGGAGTGTAAGGGAATTCCATGTGTCCCAAGGAGGAAGTCTTTTAGGAGAAGTTCATAATATGACTTGCAGGAGGCAATCCTATGATTGTGATAAGGCATGGACAAAACAAATTCAGATAAAATGAGACTTTGGGTTGGGAACAATATTGTTTTTCTAATGAATTCGTTGGGTTGCCAAGGAATGTTAGTATGTTCCAAAGCATGTTAAGGTGTGACATGAGTGTTGAGGAGTGTTAGGTCTCTCTAATTAATAGAATTGACAAAGATTAATTGTGTATTAAATAATATAGTTCCTGCACACACTAGTGGAACTTTATCTAAAGGGAATTTTCTAGATAATAAACCTAATAGAGATGAATCATGTGTTGACTCATAGGAAAACTATATTCTTATGACTTGAGGGAAATGATACACACTAATTAATTCTTAACAAATTGGCTGATTCTAACCACTATGGCCCTAGACACATAATGAAAAGGACTCCACAACAATCATCTTAAATCATTACCTTTTGACAAAAAATATAGTAACAGGTACATAGCGTCATCAAAAACTCATTGGAATGATCAATGATGATGAACATTTTTTGTCACCAAAAGTAACCAAAAAGAGCATTGGTGAGGGTCAATAAAATATTGTCACTAGAAGTGTCACCAAATAGAGAATTAGTGATGGGCCTTTAATGACCCTCACCAAAAGTGTCACCAAAGAGAGAATTAGTGACGGGCCTTTAACAACCCTCACCAAAAGTTTCATTGAAAATGGCTTTAGTGACAAACCTTAAAGAACCATCACTATATGCACTTACAACAACACTTTTTTAAGGACCGTTACCATATACGACATTGGTGACAGACCTTAAAGGTATGTCACAGGCATGACCCTCACCAATGACCTTTTTTCTTGTAGTGTGCTACTGACAAATGCATATGGTACATATCATATATGGTATATGATAGTTGCTAATGACTATCGTGGTCTTGTTTAGATTGTTAATCCTTGTTATAAATGTCATATATATCATTTTGATCTAAAGGTCATGTAAAGACTATGATGTAACCCCACTATGTATGGGAAGGATGATGTAATAATTCCTATATTTCAGTCATGTATAATCTATTGGTATATCCCCACTTGGTTGGGTGGATGAGTTAAAATTGATGTATCCCCACTTGGTTGGGAGATTGATGTATGTATGAGCCATTGGTGATAGGAAGGTCATACTCACATAGTTGAGTTATAAAGTCATGTTATTCCTTTGGAAAATATTTTTGCAGACTCTGCATGTTCTCAGGGGGATCATTGACAGTTTAGTGCATCTCAACATGTATAAAGGGGAAGCTTAATCAGAGAATTCAGCATATACTCAAGGGTTGCATGGAAAACATAATGTATATCAAAGTGGGAGAATATCTTGGTCCGCCCTTTGCCCTTGATGTCAAAGGGGGAGAGTGTCTTGGTGCTGTTGTTTCCATCAAGTCCAAAGGGGAAGATTGTTGGCATTATGATAGATGTATTGTCCTTGATGGCAACTTATAGAAATGACACTTCACAGTGCAACAGGTCAACAACAAAGGATTAAAAATCAGACTCCATAGATTGAAGAAGTTCACAGTGAAACAGGTTAACAACAAAGGATTATAGATCAGACTCCAAAGATTGAAGAAAGAGAGTGGTTTAAGAAATTTACACTGGTTCACTTTGTCCAAGAAATGTATACATGCAGGTCCACAAAACCAAAAGAGATTATACATATACACACATTCTCGCAAGAGGAAAAGTGCATACAGGTTGGAAAATCAAGGTTTTGGTCCAAGGTATTGGTCCGAGGTATTTGGTTCGTGGTATTGGTCTAAGGTATTTGGTCCAAGGTATTAGTCCAAGGTATTTGGTCCAAGGTATTGGTCCTAAGTGGTTTTGGTCCGAGGTATTGAGAAAGGCCTAAAACTATATAAGGAGGATAAGATCATTAGGCCAATGTGTGCAAGTAATGAATATCTTATGAAGAGTGAGATCAAAAGAAGATATGAATGTTATGGGTTTCTAGTGCTTTGCTTGATCTGAACTAAGGATGAACCTTAGTGGTTGATGAGGGAAGAGATCTAATGATGAATCAGGATCATGAGACTTGAAATGAATTATTATTACGTGGTTTGATCATGGATAGTCTAGATCTAAATGCTAATGCATGATTTACACTGTAAATGTTCTGATTTGGGTATGACTGAAGTCTGGAATAGTTGTTTTGTTTTAAGTCAGCATTTGCAGATTTGTACGCTGGTTCACTTTGGTAAAAGTGCATATACACGTTGGTTTGGCACATCAAAGTAGAGTATACATTATGAAATATGATATTTGAACTCTACAAGAAAAATGACATTGGTGAGGGGCGAAAAATTTCATCTTAAGCTCATTGGTGATGGTCAAAAAAGCATTCGTCACCAAAAACTAAACGTCACCAAAGGTGGCGTCACCAAAAGTATAGGTATTGTAGTGACATAAAAAGTCCGTCACCAATAATGATTTAAAATGATGGAGAGACTGTCACCATTTCATATGAACAATGGTGATGGACCATAGCCTGCATCACCAAAAACTGAATGTCACCAAAGGTGGCGTCGCCAAAAGTATAGGTGTTGTAGTGACATCCAAAGTTTGTCACCAATAATGATTTATAATGACGGATAACGATTGTCACCATTGCATATGAGCAATGGTTATGGATGATAGCCCTGGTCACCAAAAATTAAACATCACCAAAGGTGGCATTGCCAAAAGTATAGGTGTTATGGTGACATTCAAGGTCCGTCACGAATATTGATTATAATGATGGATAGTGACTATCACCATTTCATATGAAAAATAATTATTTATTGTGATGGATTTTTAATGGCTATCACTATCATTGACCATCACCAAAAGCCACATTTCTAGAAGTATAGGCGTTGTGGTGACATTCAAGGTATGTCACGAATAATGACTATATCTTTGCATGTCAATTGTATGGCCAAGAAAGCATGGAAACCTTCCCATAGAGTTTGGTGATCACACTAGACCAATTGGATAGAGAGGGCAAACCATGCAATTTTTTCGACATGTTGGATCATCAGTTGAAGGAATGGGTAACAAGGAATCAACCACCACCCAAAGGTATGAAAGCATAAATTTACATGTCCTCCTACCTATTGGATGCAGTATGTGCCCAATAGGAGTTCTCTAACTTGAAGTGGGCATGGTCACCGATGGAGATTGTTATGAACACTTATTGTAAGATGTTGTCTGAATGCATCTTCAAAGGAGTTATCACATGACTCTCCAATCATTTTGTCACCCCGATTTACAAGATGATATTTGAATAGGATCCACCCTATATGTCGATGGCAGCAATGTAGGAACTGATAGATATACCTGATTGGTATGCCTCACCATTCACACCTTCATATGGATGTACAGCGCGGAGAAGCCTCCACATGTGCTACCGAAGTTTTCCTTTGACATATTCATCATGTAGGAAGTAGCATATCACATCTCGGCTCGATTGATAGCCTGGATGCACCAGAAGAAGAAGGTACCTTGGTCCGCTCTTTTGCTGCACATTGGGTTATATGAGATCCAGAGTTTCAAGCATGCAAATGTCAAAGTAGACCAGATGAATAAGTATACATTCAACCTCCAAAGTTACAATCCGTATGACCCACATTGTCTTGTGAAAGATCACTGCATGAGAGTACAATTCAACTGGATCCATAGGGCATTTCATTACACAGAGGAGGACACATGGAGATATTTCTACAATTTCTCCAGACCTAATGAACAGGTCAGCTTCATTGTGGAATGGTTAGTGAAGCAACGTGAAGCAGTATCGCAGATGGCACTAGAAGCAACAACAACAATAGAGGTGAACATACCAGTGCACGACAAGGGCAAGAGGAATATTATCGATTGCATCGAGGAAGAGAAAAGCTACAAGTTCCGATCATATCCACTTACGGAGAAAGAAACCATGGCCATAGAGGCAAAGAGGCAACATCTCGACAAGTGAATCATGCCAAGGTAGAGGGAGAAAAGAAGGATGGAGGAAGCAGAGAAGGAGTTGCATGAGTTGGAGGAGAAACTCTGAAAGGAATAGGAGTTGTACAAATAGGAGAGGGAAGTGGATTAGAAATAGGTACAACAGGGGGTGCAACATGTGCAAATGGATGAAATAGTGCCCGTACAAGTAGTGGACTCATTAGAACAGCCAGCATTAGGCAAGTAGGGTGAACCATCACAGGAGAAGGACTTCGATCAAGAGATTGAGAAAGCACTTGAACAAATGGATTCAGAGATGGAGCAGTAGGAGTTAGAGCAAGACATCGACCTAATTCCTCATCACCAAGAGGTCGACCCACCAACTGCACCGCATCCAAAAGATGAGCAAGTCCCAAGTGACCAAGGAGATAGTGAGATCATTTGAGATCATCCGTAAGGAGAGATGCACAACATATCATTCGACGAGTCTCAATATAGAGTTGTGTGATCTCACAGAGTGTCAACTCCAGAAGATCATACATCTCATGTGTAGTATGAGGAATGAGTGATTGTGTCTGACATACACAAACATACAAAAACCTTGGCCGATGCCACTAGAGCATATGCCAAAGCGACTAGCTCAAGCATTCGATTTCTGATAGATGAGAATGAGCGAATGGCTACGGAGCTACAAATGGCCAAGCAAGGAGGAGAGTTGGTCACAGCTTCCGCTCAAGCAGAACTGAAGAAGGAAATACTAGATGAAGTACTTTCCCTTGACACAATTATGCAGGCATTGTATTCCGAGTTTGGTACCGTGTATAAGGAAGTCATCCATCTCAACGGATGGTAGCAGTAATGTGCTAGAAGGGCATGTATCTTGTCTAACTTGCATGTTGCTGTTGATTACATACAAACATGGACAATGAGAAACAAATAAGCCCCACTTCACTTGCCTAAAATGATTAATCCCAAAGCGTTTGATCTAAAGGCACGCATCTAGAGTCAGATCCAGAACTATGAAGAGCTCCCTCAGCTCATCACTAGTCTAAGGATTCCCACACACGTGTATTCAAGAGTATGGATGTTGTGGTGCACGCACATGCAAGCCCATCTATTGGGATTCTCACCTAGGAGAATATAAAGGCACAGGTTTGACTAGAGCTTGACTCTTTGACAAGTTGATGTGTATAGCCACCAACCCAAACTTGCCAATCAGTGCAGACACCATGCACAAGTATGTTGCTGGTCGGGCTATATTGAAGACAATGATGCACATGCTTTTAGATGAGTTGGACATAGGAGCTTGAACAGTGTACCCAGATGCTATGGAGGCAAGAGTGAGGTTCCAGAAAGATGTCACCTTTGAGTACACGGAAACCATCACAGACTAACGATCTTGGCATAATTACGCTATTATTGATCATCATGAGGATGTTGAAGAATTGGACTTCCCACGATTTTCCAAGTCATAGTGATGTGTTGCATGGCTTCCTCAAGTTGTTTTGTCTCACATGGGTACATGCCCATTGTAACGTAACATCTTGTCAAGTGTAAGTTCAAGTGTCGATAATTGGATGTAACAGTAATAGAGTAGAAGAAAATTCATGAGGCTAGATGAACTGTCACAAAGGGGAATGTCAAGGGTCAACCCACCGTTTTCTATAAATAGTCCCTCATAACTCATTGTAAAGGATTTTGGTCAGCCAAGCTTCCGATAGGACTATCTTAGAGAGAGCATTATTCAATCACCAGAGGATCATCACTCATCTTTATGCATTGAAGATTAATCTCACACACAGATCATGCTTCCTCCACTCGAACTGCATGATCCCATTGCCCATGCATTAGAGGAATCCTACATTACAAGCACGCATGCATGATGAAAGTTGTCTTTGTTCCTTTCGTTTTCTTGCATGTCATAGTCAAGAGTATGTGTATGCTTCAAAGTTGCACACAGTCTCGCATAGCACTGTGACAAGTCCACGGACCACATGTCATGCACTTGCACTCACTTATGTCCCATGGACACTTTTAAACATGAAGTGTATTTGTATTCATTGTTATATATTTCCTATTTGCTAGTTCGCACAACCGGGTTCCTCGTGGACCAAGCCTTCACCAACATGGGTAAACCAATGCCCCGGTAGCTGCATTGGAAATATCACTTCACATGATCAATTCCATGCACCATTAGCTTAGGAGTAGGAGTATCTTTTCTTTCAGTTGTTTTCTTGCATGCTTTTTTGCTTACCTGCTTCACTTGTTTGTTTTCTTATTTATTTGTTGACTTTTCTTTCGCATTTTCTTCTACTTCTGCTTGGCTTTGCTGTTATTTTATTATTGTTCGTAGGTTAGTTTCACATGAAACCCTGTATGACTCTTGAGACAATTTGGGTAAAGTACAAGAGGTCTTGTACTGCTATCACTACTTGGTTATTTGTCATTCTACCTCTGTATGATGAAATTGTTACCTTTAATCCATGATACATTGAAGGAAAACACGTATTGTTCGAACTAAACCTTGGTGAAAACACAATGCCTGCACAGTAACTAGTGTCACCTACTCTAGCTAGTTGTTTTTGGGTTAACCCTTGTCATCTCAATCAAGTAGAGTAAGGTGAGGGGGAAAACCTTAACAAGCATGTCAGAGGTATATAATAAACTACTTCTCTGAAGGAACAACCTCTTCTTCTCTCAATAAGTCGAGATCCCTCTTCCACCTCTGAAATGAATAATTTTTATGCACAGGTATGAAAAAAAATGAAAAGTGAAGAATGAAAAAAAAATGAAAAATGAATCAGGCGAAATAAGAGAAAGGTTTCTTGCAAAAAGAGGTGATGCAAGTAACTCTGACGGGGTACTGACCAGGCTTTTTGGCAACGGAGCGATTCTTGTGTTCCTTTGTGACTCCGCTAGGGTACTGTCTAGTTCTGTTGGCAGCGGAGAAACACCAAAGATGAAACTAAGACTCTGACGACTACATTTCTTGTGCACCAATATACCCCTCAACCCCAATTGAAACAACTATGTTGACCTCGCTTGGAATGTGTGTCAATCGACCAGGATCTTGGCAAATGCTACATCTTACAATTAGGCTAGTGTGAAACCAAGACAAAGTAAGAACTGAACAATACCTATGGAGGTGTTAGACTTGTTTTTCATGAACAAGGTCCATTCACGGAGCTGGATTTCGACTAGTGTGTCACCAAGTGTTGTAGCGGCTACAACCACCCTCCAAAAATTTTCCTTAGCTTCTTTTTGGAGCCTCCCTACCAACCTTTCATAACAGCATGTCTTGCTTCGTCAAGTACATAAGCTTCAGTGATTTTCTTGCAAAAAAGAAGCCTGTCTACTGTTTATAAAAGCTTGATGCATTCTCCTCACAGGTTGTTTCTTCAGATTTGGTCTAGCTGCAAGCTGACCAGATCCCTCAAGAAATTTCTCAATTCTGGAGGGAAACTAGCCTTCCCTCCAAAAATTGTGTGATTTAGTCTGGCAACCTGTTGGGCTCTAGAATTTGGCAATTATTCCAGTCAAGCTTCATCTAAAAAATTTCTCAATTCTTCCCAATAGGGTTTCTCAGCCCAGGCATTGCACAATCCTTGGTAGAATTCAGTTGCTCTGCCCAAAAATTATGCAAATCGCCTCGGTAGTCAACCCAGCTCCCTTCTAGAAATGCACATTTTCTCCTAGCAGTTGTGCAGGCCCTTACATGTGCAGTTGGTTTGACCAGTTCCACCCAGGACCAAGGAAACTAGACTTGCATGCATGCAATGCTTTTTCCTAGAATAGAAAAAGCAACATGCAAAAAGAATCCCTATATTTTAGGGTGCTATTTTAGTAGCTGGAGGTTACATGCAAAGATCATTTTAGAATCTTTCCTCCAAGTGTCGCTTTTTCCTATATTTTGGCGTGTGCCTCCTGATCTTCAAAATTATTTATTCGATGCTTCAGAGCTCATTTATTCACGTAAATCTTGGAGCTCTGACATCCCACAACACATCCAGGATTCTTCGACACATCCAGCTTAGCTATTCACAGGTAAGTGATCTCAACTTGTCTTTTGCAGTGTTTCTGTCTCTTTTTGTGTTTTCGCTTGTCTAAGTGTTGCTTGCTTGATTCATTTGAATTCTTGTTGTTGTTTACATGCATACTAACTTGTACTAGAACCGTCTCAATTTTTCTTACTATCTTAGTGTTGTCGCATCCATGAAACCATTTTGCATGAACGATGGCTAATTCGGTGACTCACTTCACCCACATGCATGTTGTTATGTTTTATGAATATTTCATTCATTGTTTTCATGCATGATCATTAACTTCTACTTGCACTCAGTATCACCAAGCATTCGCTTTCACATTTTCTTTAAGTTTCTCATCAGCGGGTTTGGGCAGCCTTGGCCCAGACTCTTCCTCACCAAGAGATCATTGCGCAATCCTGAGAGGGAAGGCTCTATCTTCCCCTCAGGAAATGCGCATTTCTATATAGAAGCTATTCCCTAGTCCTGCTTTGTGCAATTCTGAGGGATAGTGACTGCTAGCACAGAAAATTTCATAATGCAGTCATTGAGCCTCTAGCCATTGCCAACTGAAATTACACATTGCCCAATTCCAATAGTCAGCAGCCAGCCTAGATTGCGCATTATGCAATTCTAGCAACTAGTCATGCCTCCGAGATAGCCTAGACTACCTTTTGTGCATTTCTGTCAACGAGTCACCTAGCCTCCCAAAGGAAATTTTGCAATCCTTGCCAGTATTTCCCCAGGTATGTGTTATGGCGTTCCTCAAATTTGCTTTCATTTTTTATGAAATATTTCTTTCCATGCATGTCACTTTGTCTCCATATATAGTAGGTGTTCATCTACCTCTTTGCAGTTCCAAATCAATGGCCTCCAAGACAGAAGGATCAAAGGACACTAATGGAAGTGCAGCTGGAGGAGCGGTTGAGCAAATGTCCGCAAGTCTACCGATCTATGAAGATACCAAGTTGATTCTAGACAAGGAAATCAAGTTGAAATGGCAAGAAGTCAATGATGCATTTGTAGGCACATTTGGGGAAGACCTCGAAGACCGCTAGGTATACGTGAACATCCACAAGTCCAGCTTGTACCGGATTGCATGCAGATACCCCATGTTCCCATGCATGGATATGATACATTAGATCGTCTCACACACTGACCCTGAGACAATGACCTTGAGCAATGTTAGCGGGATGAATATTGAAACCTTCAGGGCACATGATTATGATGATATGTATCAGATGTCGGAGCCCATGACCATCATGGAGACTCCCTTCAGCATACCTAGTAGCAGTGCCAAGTCCAGAGAAATATTGAAGAACTAGGTAAAGGAGCCGTCTAGATTCAGGATGACACCCAACCAAATATACAAGACAAAGATATTGCGGAAGATGTATCAATACTTGGTAATATTGCATGTCGATTGTATGGCCAAGAAAGCATGGAAAACTTCCCATAGAGTTGGGTCATCATGCTAGACCAACTGGCCAGAGAGGGGAAGTCATGCAACTGGTCTAGCATGTTGGCTCATTAGCTAAAGAAACATGTAACAAGGGCTCGAAAGCCACCCAAAGGTATGCAAGAATAAATTTACATGTCCACCTACATCTTGGATGCATTTTATGCCCAATGGGAGTTCTTGGGCTTGAAGTGGGCATGGTCAATGGCAGAGACTGTTGTGAACACTTATTGTAAGATGTTATCTGAATGGAGCTTCAGAGGAGTTATCACACATCTGTTCAATCATTTTGTCACCCTGGTTTACAAGATGATATTCGAACAAGATCCACCCTGCATGTCGATGGCAACAATGGAGGCACTGATAGACATAGTTGATTTGTTAGAAAATTATATATTACAGAGCAATGGAACACATAAAATATATTGTAGAAATATGAACACATAAAACAAGAGAGACACAGATATACGTGGTTCACCCAATTTGGGCTACGTCCACAGAGAAATAGCCAGTCCTTCCTTTTATACTATCCAGCAAACTAAAGAGATACAACCTACATCAGATCCACTCTAATTCCCTCTTCACTCTCACACAATCTCCTCTATCTTTCTCACTTAGAATACAGATCTACATAGACGCAATACAATTCCCTCATATATAGTGAGGGGTTTCCTTATAGGGAAAAAAACCTTATGTTAAACATAACTTCTACCATCAGATCTTTGCTTAATGAAAGTCGAGATTCACTATGAAATTACAACATTTTACAAGGAAATTTACATATATTTTAGCTTCAGGGGTGCTACCCCCAATCCTTCGCTTAGGGGGGGTGCTCCAAATAATCGTCGTCGTTCCCCCAACCCCCCCCCCTCCCCTTGACCCCCCTAGCGGTGTTGTTGCCACATTATGAAATGGGGTCCAATGTGGTGATACCTATGAATAAGGAAGATAATCAGGCTCGACACCCAACATGATTGGTATGCCTCATCGTCTGGCACGTTTATATGAATGTATAGCATGGAGAAGCCTCCACATGTGGTACCAAATTTTGCCTTGGACATACTTGTCATGTAGGAAGTACAATATCACATCTCGGCAGGATTGATAGCCAAGCTACACTGGAAGGATAAGGCACCTTGGCCCGCTCTTCCGCTTCGCATTGGGTTATATGAGATCCGAAGTTTCAAGAATGCATATGTCGAAGTAGAGCAGATGAAGAATTAGCAATTTGACCTCTGAAATTACAATCTGTATGACCTGCATTGTCTTGTGAAAGATCACTGCATGAGAGTACAATTCAACTGGATCCATGAGGCATTTCATTGGGTGGAGGGGGATCCATGTAGATATTTCTATAGTTTCTCTAGGCCCAATGAATAGGTTGGCTTCGTTGTGGAATGGTTAGTGCAACAACGTGAAGTAGCATCCCGGAGGGCACCAGAAGTAGTAGCAGTAGCAGAGGTGAACATACCAGTGTGCGACAAAGGCAAGAGGAAGATTGTCGATCACATGGAGGAAGAGAAAAGCTGCAAATTTTGAGAAGATCCACTTGTGGAGAAAGAAGTTGTGTCTATAAATGCAAAGAAGCAATATCATGACAAGCGAATTGTGCAAAGGCAAAAAGAGAAAAGAAGGGTTGGGGAAGTAGAGAAGGAGTTGCATGAGTTGAAGGAGCAACTCCGAAAGGAACAGGAGCTGCACAAATAGGAGATGGAAGCAAAGCAACAACATCTACAATGGGGGGTATAACATGTGCAAACATATGAAACAGTGCTCGTACAGGTAGTGGAATCATTAGAACAGCCGGCATTAGGCGAGCAGGTTGAACCATCACAGGAGCAGGACTTCACTCAAGAGATAGAGTAAGCACTTGAACAGATGGATATAGACACGAAGCAGCAAGAGTTAGAGCAGGACATCAACCTCATTCCTCATCACCAAGAATTTGACCCACCAACTTCACCCCATCTAGAAGATGAGAAAGTCCCAAGTGACCAAGGAGACAATAAGATCATTGGAGATCAGCCGGAAGGAGAGATGCACAACATCTCATTTGATGAGTCTCAACATAGAGTTGTGCAATCTCGTGGAGTGTTAACTCTGGAAGATCATACACTTTCTACGTAGTATGAGGAACGAGTGATCGTTTATGACATGCATGAACATCCAGCAGCCTTGGTCGATGCCACTAGAGCATATGCCGAGGCCACTAGCTCAATTGTTCACTTTTTGATAGCTGAGAATGAGTGAATGGCTAAGGATCTACAGACACCCAAGCAAGGAGGAGAGTTGGTGACAGTGTCTGCCTGAGCATAACTAAAGAAGGCAATACTAGATGAAGTATTTTCCATTGACACAGTTATGTGGGTGTTGTATTACAAGTTGGTATTATGCATAAGGTAGTCGTCCATCTCAACAGATGGCAGCAGTGATGTGCTAGAAGGGCACGTATCTTGTCGAACGTGCATGTCATTGTTGATTACATACAAACATGGAAGATGAGATACAAGGGAGCCCTACTTCACTTGCCTAATATGATGAAGCCCAGAGCTGTCAAGCTAAAGACATGTATTCGGAGTCAGGTCCGGAACTATGAAGAGCTCCCTTAATTCATCACTAGTCTACATGCTTCCCATGCACATGTATTCAATAGTATGGGTGTTGTGGTGCGTGCACATGTGATTCATCTATTGGGACTCTCACCCAGGAGAAGACAAAGGCATAGGTCTAACTATAGCTTGGTTCGTACTCTGATGATTTGATGCGCATAGCTACCAGCCCAGACTTGTCAATCAGTGCAGACACCATGCACAAGTATATTGCTGGTCCGGTTGCATTGAAGACAATGATGCACATGATTTTATACGAGTTGGACAAAGGAGCCCGAGAAGTGTACACGGATGTTATGGAGGCAAGAGTGATGTTCCAGAAAGATGTCACCTTGGAGTACACCGACACCATCGTGGACTACCGATCCTGGCATTATCATGCTACTATTGATCATCATGAGGATGTTGAAGAATTAGACTTCCCATGGTTGTCCGAGTCACAGTGATGTCTTGCATGGATTTCTCAATCCATTTCATGTCACATGGGTACATGTGCATTGTAATGTAGCATATTGTCAAGTGTAAGTTCAAGTGTCGATAGTTGGATGTAACAGTCATAGAGTAGATGAAGAATCATGAGGGTAGATGAACTGTCATAAAGGGGAATGTCAAGGTTCACCCTACCCTTTGCTATAAATAGTCCCTTATAACTCATTGTAAAGGCTTTTGGTCAGCCAAGCTTCTGCTAGGACTATGTTAGAGAGAGCTTGGGCAGTATTGTAGTGAGCCCTGGCTTCTCCACTATATAGAGCTAGTACATCTCTTTGAACGAGTAGGCAATTGTGGTTGTAACATTCCGTTGTCAGAACTTGTGGTTGGAAATGGATGTATTGTATGACTGGAACTTACACTTCTTAAGGTAACAAGAGCCAGCACATTTCAACATATTTCAGTCATCTGTTTACTCTAAATGATATATGTATTTTTTTACTTATGCATGCATGTATAGCTATTTTTGTGTATGTATGTATGAATATCTATGAAATGTGTTGTTGGCTTAACCATAACTTTGGATTTCTAGCTAACTTGCCTTTCATGTTGTGATGCATCTTTGCTTGTGCATACCCTTCTTAACTTCATGCTATCATAGGTTTCCAAGGGGCACACTCATCTCAACTCCTGTGTGTTAGGATCTCTCATGCACCTTCCTTAGCTCACTGCATATGTCAGACCCTTGATACCAACAAAGTTATCTTACTTCCCTCTGTGAGAAATCACGTTCAAGGCATTATCATACGAGCCACCATTAGGACTCCTACACCAAACGGTCTAAGGTCTAATTGGGACTTCTTACTGAGGAGATCCCCTGACATGTTAGCAGGCCCAACACTGAAAACATTTCTGGTGCTAGAAGGAGGGCCAGGTGACAAGTTGTGTCCTCTCATCCTATTTTCAACCTTTTCATTCTATCATGGAGTCTTTCACTCTTCTCTCTCCGCATTGTTTTTTGAATGTCGAATCTGTTACCATCATGAGGGATTTTTTCGATCTCTTGTCCACATAAACATATGATGGTGAAGGCGAAGTGGCCTGGATTGAGTTCTTACATGACTTTATTTCCATGCTTCATGAGGAATATGGATGTTCTAACGAGCATGCCAGTTTGATGCTTGCATACACACTTCGTGAATCTTCACATTGATGTCTTTGAAGCCTGTCAGCTGACAACACACACTCACTTGAACACTTTTGTGATCTCATTGAAGATACTTTCCATCATTTTGATCCAAAACATCTTGACCAAAAACTATTACAACGATGGAATGCTTAGCATGAATCGCCTATGCATTTTTGGCACTGCTTCTGTGATTTGCAATTTCAAGCTCCGAAGACTCAGATGAAATTTTTCTATATTTGGGACTGATTCGAGTATTGCATTAAGCAATCTGCTTGTCCCAAGAAGAAGTTTGAAATCAAGCCTCGCTTAGTGTTCTTCCGTTATGGAGCTCTGCAATTCTAGGCGGATATGGTCACTGTCACAAGTGATTGTCTGTCATCCTCTCATCAAACATCCACCACTTCAGAGTGATGCGGGAGTTCATGCTCACACATCTGTTCAGCTTTCACATCCTCCCAACATCACTTTGCTTAATTTTCACGCAAATTTGGTTGTGATTCCATCAAATTTTCATATGCATTTTGTTCCAAAACCTCCATCTTCGTACTCGACTAATCATCTGGATGATAGTATCTTGTGTTCTTCCATTCCAGATTCTACACTTGTTGTGAATGAGGAACAAGCTACTAATGGAGTTGGTGTTTCACAACAAACATGCGTTATCATTCATGAAGAGTATGACTAGGAGCTTGAGCATCAACACTTGGCAAAGGATGACTCCCTTCCGCCTGAGCCTCCTCCGTTCTTTCCTAAAAAATTTGGTGAACCTTCAGTCCATGATTTTGCATGTGTATCTTCATCTATGGATGCACCCATTGTTGATCACTCGTAGGACACACCAGATGTTATTCCATCATCTGACAATGGAGAGGATAAGTAATTGATTGAAAATGCACTTGATCTTTCATCTTCCTTTTCCAGAAACACAAAGGATGAATTTGTTCGCTTTTCATCTACACCTCTGTTTGATTCATCAAATCATGAGGATGCCAATGAAATAATTGATTTTTCTGATCATGGTTGTCATGATACATTTAATTCCATATTTGATCACAAACATGATCTATCACAGTCGATTTTTTGAAGCCACCGATTTATGATGATCTATATGACGATGAAGTCAAAATACCCAAGACTGTCAAGGCACTTCAGCCCAAGCTGATGGTTATGTCAGGCCCTCACTGTGCTAAGGTTGGTTTCACTTCCAATTAGGAAACTGTTCAATCACTTGAGGCTTCTCACCACTCATTTGTATGAATTAAATATCAATATCATACACAGATCATGCTTCGTCCACTCGAATTGCACGATCCCATTTCTCATCCATTGGAGGAATATTACATTTTAAGAACATGTGCATGATGCAAGTTGTGTTTGTTCCTTTCGTTTGCTTGCATGTCACAGTCAAGAGTATGTGTATGCTTCAAATCTACATGTAGTGTCGCACAACACCATGGCAATTCCATAGACCACATGTCATGCACTTGCACTCACTTATGTCCCGTGGAAACTTTTAAACATGAAGTGTGTTTGTCTTCATTGTTATATCTTTCTTTTTTTCTATTTCACACAACCAGGTTGCTTGCGAACCAAGCCTTCACCAACATGGGTCAACCAATGCATCGGTGGATGTATTGGAAATATCACTTCACGTGATTAGGCCCATGCACCATTATCTTAGGGGTAGGAGTATTTTTTGTTTCAATTTCTTTCTTTCATGCTTGTTTTCTTACCTGCTTCGCTTATTTGTTTTCTTAATTATTTTCTTACTTTTCTTTCACATTTTCTTATGCTTTTGCTTTTCTTTGTTGTTATTTCCTTTTTGTTTGTAGGTTAGTTTTGCATGAAACCATGTATGACTCTTGAGACAAGCTAGGTAAAGTACAAGAGGTCTTGTACCGCTATCACTACTTGGTTGTCTATCATCCTGCCTATATACGATGAACTTGTTACCTTTATTCCATCATACATCGAAGGAAAATACATATTGTTCGAAGTGAACCTTGGTGAAAACACAATGCATGTGCGGTATCTAGTGTCACCTACTCTATTCGATTATTTTTGGGTTAACCCTTATCAGCTCAATCAAGTAGAGTAAGGTGAGGAGGAAAACCTTAACAAGCACATCAGAGGTATATAATAAACTACTTCTCTAAAGGAACAACCTCTTCTTCTCTCAATAAGTTGGGATCCCTCTTCTGCCTCTAAAATGATTAAGTGCTATGCACAGTTATGAAAAAAAAAAAAGTTCAAAATGAAAAATGAACGAGGAGAAAAAAGAGAAATACTTTCTGTGTAGAGAGGTGATGCAAGTAACTCCAATGGGGTACTGACCAAGCTTTCTGGCATCAGAGCAATGCTTGTGTTCCTGCATGACTTCACTGGGGTACCATCTAGGCCTACTAGTAGTGGAGAAACACCAAAGATGAAACTAATACTCTGACGACTATATTGCTTGTGCGCCAATATACCCCTCAACCCCAATCGAAACAATTGTGTTGAGCTGGCTTGGAATGTGTGTCAATCAACCAAGATCTTGGCAGATGCTACATATTACAATAAGGATAATGTGAAACCAATATGAACTAAGAACTGAAAAATACCTCTGGAGGTGTTAGACCTTTTTTCATGAACAAGGTCCATTCAGAGAGCTGGAGTTCTACCAATGTGTTGCCAAGTGTTGTAGCAATTTCAACCACCCTCAAAAAAATTTCCTTAGCTTCGTTTGGGAGCCTCCCTACCAACCTTTCATAGTAGCATGTCTCGCTTCGTCAAGTACACAAGCTTCAGTGATTTTTTTGTAGAAAGCGATCCTTTCTATCAAAGCTTGATGCATTCTCCTCACATGTGATTTCTCCAGACCTGGTCTAGTTGTGGGCTGACTAGATCCCTCAAGAAATTGCGCAATTCTATAGGGAAACCAACCTTCCCTCCAGAAATTGTGCAATTCATTATGGTAGCTTGCTTGACTCCAAAATTGCACAATTATGCCAGTCAAGCTTCATCTCAAAAATTGTTCAATTCCTCCCAGCAGGGCTTCTTGGCACAGGAATTACGCAATCCTAGGCAACAATTGGCTGCTCTGCCTAGAAATTACGTAAATCTCTTGGGCATTCAGCCCAACTCCCTTCTAGAAATTTGTTTTTTCTCCCAGTAATTGAGCAAGCTCTTACATGTGCAGTTGGTTTGACCAGTTCCATGCAGGAGCAAGAAAAATTGACTTTCATGCATGGGCTGCTTTTTCACAGAATTGAAAAAGAAACATGCAAAAAGCATCCCTAGATTTTAGGGAGCTATTTTTAGCAGGTGGAGGTTACATGCAAAGGTCGTTTCAAAGCCTTTCCTCCAAGTGTCGCCTTTTCCTAGATTTGTGGCATGCACCTCATAATCCTCAAAATTATTTATTCAACACTTCAAAGCTCATTTCTTCACATCAATATTGGAGCTTTGAAATCCCACAACACATGCAAGACTCTTCAACACATCCAGCTCAGCTATTCACGGGTAAGTGGTCTCAACTTGTCTTTTGCAACATTTTTGTCTCTTTTTGTGTTTTCGCTTGTGTGAGTTTTGTTTTCTTGATTTCTTTGAATACTTGATCTCATTTACATGCATAATATCTTGTACTAGCACCGTTTCATTTTTCGTTACTATCTCATTGTTGTCGCATGCATGAAACTATTTTGCACGAACGGTCGTTGATTTGGCAACTCGCTTCACCCACATGATTGTTGTTACCTTTTTTGAATCTTTCATTGATTGTTTCTGTGCATAGTCATTCACTTCTACTTGCACTCAGTATCGCCATACATTCACTTTCCATTTAATTTGAGTTGCCCATCGGCGAGTCTAGGTAGCCTTGGCCCGGAATCCATCTCACCAAGATAGCATTGCTTAATACTGAGAGGGAAGGCTCTATCTTCCCTCTCAAGTAATGTGTGTTTCTACCCAACAGTTGTTCCCTAGGATTGCTTTCCACAATTCTAAGGGACAGTGACTGCTGGCCTAGAAAATTGTGCAATGCAGTCACTGAGCCTGCAACCCTTACCAACTGAAATTATGTATTATGCAATTCCATTAGTTAGTAGTCAGCCTGGATTGCGCATTATGCAATTCCAGTAGCCATTCATGCCTCCCACAAAACCCAGACTACCTTTTGTGTAGTTTTGGAAGCCAATCACCTAGCGTCCTAGAGGAAATTGCACAATCCATGCCAATCTTTCCCCAGGTATGTGTTATGTTGTTCCTCCACTTTTCTTTGGTTTTCGCTAATAGATTCCTTGCCATGCATGTCACTTCATCTCCAAATCTGGAAAGTTCTCCTCCACCTCTTAATATTTGAGGATTAATGGCCTCCAAGAGAGCAGGATTAAAGGACACTGATGGAAGTGCAACTGGAGCAGTGGTTGAGTGAGTGTCCGCAACTCTACTGATATATGAAGATACCAAGCTGATTCTAGACAAGGACATCAAGCTGAAATGGCAAGAGGTCAATAATGCATTTGTAGGCACATTTGAGGAAGAGTTGAAGACTGTCAAGTATACGTTAACATCCACAATTCTTTCTCGTATTAGATTGCATACATATACCATGTGTTCCCATTCGTGGACATGATACACTAGATCATCTCACACAGTGACCCCGAGATGATGACCTTGAGTAGTGCCAGTGGGACGAAGATTGCAACCTTCAGGGCACAGGATTATGATGATATATATTAGATGTTGGATCCCGTGACCATCATGGAGAATCCCTTCAGCATACCTAGCAGCAGTACCAACTACAGAGAAATCTTGAAGAACTGGGTAAAGAGCCGACTAGATTCAGGATGACACCCAACCAAATCTACAAGATGAAGATACTGCGGAAGGAATATCAATACTTGGTCATCTTTGCATGTCAACTGTATGGCTAAGAAAGCACAGAAACCTTCCCATAGAGTTGGGGTGTTGCGCTCGACCAACTAGCTAGAGATGGAAAACCATGCAACTAGTCTGGCATGTTGGCTCATCAGCTAAGGGAACAGGTAGCAAGGGCTCGACAACTGCCCAAAGGTATGCAAGCAAAAATTTACATGTCCACCTATATATTGGATGTAGTCTGTGCCCGATAAGAGTTCCTCGGCTTGAAGTGGGCATGGTCACCGATGGAGATTGTTGTGAACACATATTGTAAGATGTTGTCTAAATGCAGCTTCAAAGGAGTTATCATACGGTTTTCCGATCATTTTGTCACCCCATTTTACAAGATGTTATTCGAGCAGGATCCACCCTGCATGTCAATGGAAACAATGGAGGCACTAATAGACATAGCTAATTGGTATGCCTCACTGTCCAGCACCTTCATACAGATGTACAGCATGAAGAATCCTCTACATGTGCTACCGAAGGTTTCCTTAGACATACTTGTCATACAAGAAGTAGCATATCACATCTCGACAGGATTGACAGCCAGGTTGCACTGAAAGAAGAAGGCACCTTGTTCCACTCTTCCGATGTGCATTAGGTTATACGATATCTTGATTTTCATGCATGTGGATGTCGAAGAAGAGGAGATGAAGAAGTATCCATTCAACCTCCGAGGTTACAATCCATATGACCTGCATTGTCTTCTGAAAGATTGTTGCATGAGAGTATAGTTCAATTGGATCCACGGGTCATTCCATTGGGCTGATGAGGACCCATGAAGATATTGCTATAGTTTCTCCAGACCCAATGAATAGGCTAGTTTTGCTATGGAATGGTTAGCTAATTTACATGAAGAAGCATCCTGGGGGGCACCAAAAGCAACAACAACAATAGAGGTGAACATACCAGTGTGCGACAAGGACAAGAAAAAGATTGTTGATCACATGGAGGAAGAGAAAAGCTACAAGTTCCGAGCATATCCACTTGTGGAGAAAGAAGCTATGGCTATAGAGGAAAAAGGCAACATCATGACAAGCAAATCGTGCAAATGCAAAGGGAGAAAATAAGGATGGAGGAAGCAGAGAAGGAGTTGCATGAGTTGAAAGAGAAACTTCGAAAGGAACAAGAGTTGCATAAACAAGAGAGTCAAGCACAATAGAAATAGGTACAGCGGGGGGCACAACATGTGAAAATGGATGAAACAAGGCCCGTACAAGTAGTGGTCTCATTAGAACAGTCGGTATCAGGTGAGCAGGGTGATCCATCGCAGGAGCAGGACTTTGCTCAGGAGATAGAGAAAGCACTTGAACATATGGATACAGACATGGAGTAGCTAGAGTTAGAGCAGGACATTGACCTCATGCCTCATCACTAAGAGGTCGACCCAATAGCTTCACCACATCTAGAAGATGAGAAAGCCCAAAGTGACTAAGGAGACACTGAGATCATTGGAGATCAGCTGGAAGGAGAGATGCACAACATCTCATTCGATGAGTCTCAACATAGAGTTGTGAAATCTCATAGAGTGTCAAATCCGGAAGATCATACATCTCCTATGCAGTATGAGGAACGAGTGACCATGTCTAATGTGTGAAAATATCCAACAACCTTGGCTGATGCCACTAGAGCATATGTTGAAGCCACTACTTCAAGTGTTCGCTTTCTGATAGCTGAGAATGAGAGAATAACTAAGTAGCTATAGACGACCAAGCAAGGAGGAGAGTTTGTGACATCATCTGTCCAAGCATCATTGGAGAAGGAAATAAAATATGAAGTACTATCCCTTGACACAGTTAGGCGGGTGTTGTATTCCAAGTTTGGTATTGTGCATAAGGTAGTCGTCCATCTCAACAGATGGTAGTAACGATGTGCTAAAAGAGCAAGTATATTGTTGAATGTGCATGTTGTTGTTGATTGCATACAAACATGGACGATGATATACAAGGGAGACCTACTTCACTTGCTTAAGATGATGAAGCCCAGAGCAGTCGATCTAAAATCATGCATTCGAAGTCAATTTCGGAACTATGAAGAGCTCTTGTAGCTCATTACTAGTCTACAAGCTTCCCATGCACGTGTATGCAAGAGTATGGATGTTGCAGTGTGCGCACATGCGATCCCATATTGTTGGAAATAATACTGAGGGGGGGGGTGAATCAGTATTAGCAAGTCAATAATATTTCATTTCCATATTCAAATTCATATACGCTACTTCAGTAAATGAAACTTGTGTGTATACGCAATTGTATGTAAGGCAACTAGCATATACCCTGTAAACTTATAATATAGTTAATTCTTCATATGTTGATCTTTAATCTATGCATCAGAACCATATAAATAGTAACCAAAAGCAGTAAAAATAGAATCAACAATCACACAAATGAACGCAAGATATAAGATGGAAACCCAATGTGGGTGAAGACCACTAGCTGCAATCGTCTTTATCTTCCTTTTAATAAGAAATTTCTTTTTACAATTTTTGTACTGGTGCAGTCTTATACCAGTACGCAGGCTTCTACCTGCAGAAGCCTACAACCTTCTCTCATTCTCCAGCTTCTCCTAGAAGGGAGCTATAACCCCCTAGCTCTTGTACTAACTGATGTGTTTACTAGTACGTAGGTGTTGGCCTACAGAAGGCTACAACCTTCTCCTTTCCTCCAGGGACCACGTTTCATAAATATTCAGACTGGATCCGTCAATAACATCAATCAAACATCAAATATATCTGCATCAACCAATTTTCTTTGCACCAACCGAAACTGAACCAAACAATCACTTCTCATAATGATGTGCCAAAATATGTAACAGTAACCAGAACCCAAAACACTGCAACAACAAACAAATGTAGCTAAAGCATATTTTATGAGGTGTACGCTACTTCAATGTGTCAAACCTGTGTGCATACACACTTATATCAAGGAAAACTTGCATATACGCCTTTTTGAAATGCAAAACCAGTGTGTATACACGCCTTTTCTATCATGAACCTACGTACAGATCTGTAAATGATGATTTAACCTTTACAATTATTCAGACATCAGTTATATCCAGATCATCATATTTACAGATTACGACATGCAACAATTATTCAGATAAAAGATAAAAAACACAGAAAGATACTTCTCTTCAAGTCTTAAGATTTTGACCCATCAATAGAACTTATCCTTCATCAAGCGCTCGGGTTCATCCTTGATTCAGATCCAGTTGTGCACCATAACCCAATAACCTATATTCTAGATCTTGCTCTATATTAGATATTCAATTCATGAGTGCCTTTGCCTAATGATCTTCTCCTCGTTTTATAGTCTTAGGCCTTACTCAATACTATGGTCCAAAACCACTTAGAATCAATACCTTGACCCAAATACCTGGGGTCAACGCTTCGGACAAGATACCTTGGACCAATACCATGGATCACAATACCATGGACCAAATAGCACAGACCAAACCAATTTTTCCAACATGTATGCGCCTTTCCTTTCATGAAAGTGCGTGTGTATGCTATACGCGCCTTTTGGTCTACAAACCCACATGTACACGTGGCTTGGTAAATGAGGAACCTACGTATACCTCTCTTTCTTCATTATGTGAGCCTGAACTGAGATCTGACATCTGAGTGAGTTGCCATCAAGGACAACACCTGTGTCATAGTGCCAAATCTGTGTCATAATGCCAACAATATCCCCCTTTGGACTTGATGGCAACCCCAAGTCACTCTCCCCCTTTGTCATCAAGGGCAAAGGTTTATGCTCCCCCTGAGTACATGCTAAATTCTCTAATATGCTAAAGAGTGATGTCCATGCTCCCCCTGAATGTAAGCAAAGTCTGCAAAAAGATGTTCTACTAGAAGAACATGACTCTATACATCATAAATGACCTTCCTATCACCGAAGACTCATACATACATCCATCTCCCAACCAAGTGGGGATATACCAAGATTGACTTATCCACCCAACCAAGTGGGGATATACCAAATGTTTATACATGACAAAACAAGAACATTACATCATCCATCCCATGCATAGTGGGGAAACAAAATAGGTTGTTTCATGACCTTGATAATAAAATATATACATGACATAGAGACAAAATATCTAAAACAAAACTATCATAGTTATTAGCAACTATCATCAACAGCATCTGTCAATCACCATCCAGACCAGCAACCATGATCTCCCTCTGCACTTGTTCCATTTGAATAAAAAACAACTGTGAATTTGTACCAAGATCTTCTAAGATAATGCCAAAAATGCATTATTAGAATTATGTGATCCCCCTAAATCTGTGCCAGATGATCACTGTCAAACCCATATCAGACTCTTTTCGTCCTAAGTCTGGCCCATTGTTTTTCTTCAAACTAGCATATACGCGATTGTATCCAAAACAACCAGTGTATGTACGCGGATACGCTTCATGAAACTCACATACAACCACTTTTCTCTTAAACAAATAAGTTTCAACAGCAAGATGATGCATCAACTACTCCTAGCTTCTGTATGAGATATTCAAATTTCTCTCTGGGTAGTGGTTTGGTGAATATATCAACAACCTATTCTTTGGAGGGAACATACTCCAATTTGACCTTTTGTTCAAGCACTTGTTCACGGAGAAAATTATATCTGATAGGTATGTGCTTGGTCTTGGAATGCATGACTAGATTCTTTGACATACTTATTGCACTTGTATTATCACATAAAATGGAGATGTGTGAAGTACATGTGATCTGAATGTCTTTCAATGTTTGCATCATCCAAAGGAGTTGTGTGCAGCAAGATGCAGCAGCCACATATTCTGCTTCAGTTGTAGATAATGCAATTGAAATTTGTTTCTTGCTGAACCAAGATACTAATCTGGAACCCATATAGAATGCACCACCACTAGTGCTTTTTTCTGTCATCCACGCTTCCTGCCCAATCTACATCTATATATGCATGAAGTGTAAGATCTGTATCCCTAGGATACCATAAACCAAAATTCTGAGTTCCTTGAAGATATTTGAAAATCCTTTTGACTGCGTGAAGGTGTGATTCCTTTGGATATGCTTGGAATCTTCCAACTATTCCCACTGCATGCATGATGTCTAGTCAGGTACCTATTAGATAAAGAAGACTGCCATTCATCGAACAGTAGGTTGGTTGATGTACTGTCGCTAATTCATCATTTGAGCTGAGACTGAATCATGTTACCATAGGGGTACATACAGGTTTAGAATCTTCCATGCCATATTTTTTCAATATTTGCTTGAGGTACTTGGTTTGTGATAGAAAAATACCATCTTTATTTTGTTGAACTTGTAAACCAAGAAAATATGTGAGCTCACCAAGCAGGGACATTTCAAATTCTTTCTGCATTACCAAAGCAAAGTTTTGACTCCTGGCTTCTTCATTGCTACCAAAAATTATATCATCAACATACACAACAAGTATTACCAATTTATCATTGTTAATCTTTGTATATAGATTGCTATCAGCTAATCCTTTTGAAAAACCTTGTTGATGGAGGTATTTGTCAAGACAGTAATGCCAGGCCCTTGGAGCTTATTTTTGACCGTAGAGAGCCTTTCTAAGTTTGCATACAAGTTTTAGATTATTTCCAAGGATGAATCTGTCTGGTTGCTCAATATATACTTCTTCTTCTAAGTCTCCATTAAGAAAGGCAGATTTTACATCCATTTGGTATAATTTGAATTTTTGAAAACTAGAAAGAGCAAGGAACATTCTTATGGCTTCAAGTATAGCAACAAGTGCAAAAGTTTCTTCAAAATATATACCTTCTTGTTGAGCATATCCTTTACAAACAAGTCTGGCCTTGTTTCTGATGACTTCTCCATTTTCATTCAGCTTGTTTTTGAATATCCATTGGGTTCCTATGATATTCTTATCATGAGGTCTAGGAACTAATTCCCAAGTATTATTCTTTTCGATTTGCTCAAGTTCTTCATTCATGGCCTTGAGCCAACATTCATCTTTGCATGATTCATTTACATTTTCAGGTTCGATGGAGGAAAGCAATGCTAGATAGCTTGAAGCTTCTGTAATAGTTGTTCTTGTCTGCACACCTGCCACCTTCTGCCCTAAGATTTGAGTATCTGGATAATTTTTTTGAACATACCTAGATGGAGTCTTTTCTTCTGCCGTTATCTATTCTTCTAGTGCTTCACTGGTTTCTTCTTCTTCGGAATTAGTTTGATTTTACATGGAAGGATAATCCTCATCTTCTCCACAATCTTCAGTTTTTACCTGCTTTGGATTTTTCCCTGCTTCATCAACCACAACATCAATACTTTCAACAATTTTCCCAAGTCTTTTATTATAACACTTATATCCTTTACTTCAGGAAGAGTAACTAAGGAGAATGCCTTCATCTGCTCTAGGTTCAAACTTGCCATGTTTTTCATCAGTCCTTTTGATGTAACATTTGCTTCCAAAAACTTTGAAGTGTTTTACAGTAGGAGTCTTACCATACCAAAGTTCATGTGGAGTTTGAGTGTTGTTTACCCGAATGTTTGTTTTATTGATAATAGTGATGGCAGCAAATGCAGCTTCACCCCAGAAGGTTGCAGGAGTTACAGACTCATCTAGCATGGCACGAGCCATTTGCTGAACAGTTATGTTCATCCTTTCTACCACTCCATTTTGCTGAGGAGTCCTTGCGGTGGAGAATTCTCTTTTTATTCCATGTTATTCACAAAAGTTGAAGAATTCATCTGAGGTAAATTCCCCTCCTCGATCAGATCTGAGGCATTTGATTTTGTGATCTGATTCATTTTCAACCAAAGCTTTGAAAGCTTTGAACTTTTCAAATTCTTCATCTTTATGCTTTAGAGGTCCTATCCAACACATTCTGGAAAATCATCAATGAACAATATAAAGTATTCTTCTCCACGAGGTGAATTTTTCCTTGATGGACCACATAAATCAATATGAACAAGTTCAAGAGGCTTCCTAGTTGATCCTTCCTTCTCAAGGAAATGTGCTCAGGTTTGCATACCAAATTGACATGATTTGCATATTGTATTTTCTGCAATGCTGATATCAAGAAGATCACGAACAACCCGGAATTTGCATGCTTTCCTTATTTGTGGGAAGCTTAGATGCCCCAATCTTCTATGTCATAGCCAGTGTTCATCATTTTTTCTTAGATAGCATTGTTGTTATCCTCCCTTGAGTATGTATAAGTTATTTGGAGTTCTTATGCCTTTGATCATGATTTCTCCTGTATCAAGCTCACGAACAACACATCCATTTGATCGAAATACTACTTCATTTCCTTGATCACACATCTGACTGACACTCAATAGGTTATGCTTTATACCATCAACATACATAACATTCCCAACTTTAACCTTTTCCTTTAAGAGAATAGAACCATTACCTTTTATGACAGCAGGAGTGTCATTTCCAAATGAAACCTTCTTTTCCTTTTCTAAGACATTGCATGACTGAAGTTTTTCCTTATCACCTATCATGTGTTTCGAGCATCCACTGTTAATGTACCACTGACTTTCTTGTCCTTCTACATACAAGGCTATACCACATCTTTCTGTTTGTGGTTCTTTCTTCCTCCATATTTTGGGACTCAATGAAGTTTTCTCCTTCTAATATGTTTCCTGAAATTTACTCCTGCATTTAGAATCTTCATGACTGAAGTTGTTACAGAGAGAGCATTCTATTTAATTTTCAAGAAGTGAAAAGTTATTATAGGTCCTTTTCATGATCCCTGTCACATTCCTTTGATTTTGTGCTTCTCTAGTCATGATGGTCTTGTAAGCAACACATTGAGTAGCTTTGTGTCCAAAATTATGACATGGAAAACATTGGCCATTAAAGAAGTTCCTATGATTATCAAATCTACTGACCTGGTGATTCATTCTTGAAACAGATTGAGTATGATTTACCTGAGATTGGTTGTAGCTTCTGTTCATCCTTGAAGTAGATTGAACCCGATTTACCTGGTGATATGCTTTATGCCTTTGTTGACAATTGTCAAACTATTCACTTCTCTTTGCTGCATCAAGATAGCTTTTACTGGAGGTTGACAGATTCTGTGCTTGAGATTCTTCTTCATTATATCCAAGACCTGTCTTTATCAGAGGAGAATGCTACACTTTGATAATTTCATCTAAAGCTTTTGATCCTTTAGCAAATCTGAGATTGAGAGCCTTTGTTTTCTCAATATCTTTTCTTAGACCCACAATTTCACACTAGTTTTTCATTGTGTTTTTCTCTTTCGGCAAGTTGGAATGTCAGAGTATCTATAATCATATTCTTTTCTTCTAAATATATTTTGAGAGAGATCTCTTCATAAAGGTCATCTTCATTTAAAGCATCCAAGAAATCAGCATCTTCAAAAGCCATCAGAAGTCTATAGTCATTACCATGTTCATCTTCATCACTATTTGATAAACCATCACTATCTTCATGCATATAGTAGCTCTTCTTACTTACATTTTGTTTTCTATTCCATTTTGTTGATTCCTTACCTTTATCAAGCTTATCTTTATGAGGACATTTGGCTGCATAATGGCCGACTCTTCCACAAACAAAGCATTTGAAAGGTAGTTTACCTCTGAATCTTCCAGAACCCCATTGAAGGTTCTTGACAAATTTTGCTTCTTCCTCTCCTTCTGAAATATATCCTAATTCATTGAGCTCTTCTTTTCCTGAAGCTTTAAATGCGACTTCTCTCATATCCGATGGACCTCCTTTTCTCATTTCGAAAGCAGTTAAGATTTCATGCAGCTATGTCATAGTAATATTCTAAAGATCCTACTTTTCTGTAATGGCAGAAACTTTTGATTCAAATTTAGTAGACAAGGATCTTAAAACCTTTTCAACTAGAGTAAATTCTTTCATCTCTTCACCCAATTTCTTTGTGCAATTAACAATCTCATCTATACGTAAGAAGTAATTAGCTATACTTTCATCATTGTGCATTTTGAGAGTTTCATATTGAATTCTGAGAGATTGTAGTTTTGCATGTTTTACCTGATTGTCTCCATAGTTTAGAATGATCTTATCCCATATTTCTTTGGCAGTTTTGAGCTGCATAACCTTGACAAATTCTGATTGTGATAGACTCCCCAATAATGTATTGACAACCTTGGCATTTGTTTCATGCTACTTTTTACCTGCCGTATTTGTAGGAATTGCTGATGGAAATGTATATCCTCCTTCCACAATTTCCCAAACATTTGTTCCAAGAGATTGAAGATAGGTTTTGGTTCTTACCTTCCAATAGACGAAATTTCTCCTATCAAAGATTGGTGGTCTAATGGATCCATCTCTTTCGTATTTACTCATGATGATAGATCTTCCTTCAAGTGGTCAAGCTTCTTCTTAAGAACCTGATACCAATTGTTGGAAATAATACTGAGACAGGGGTGAATCAGTATTAGCAAGTCAATAATATTTCATTTCCATATTTAGATTTATATATGCTACTTCAATAAATGAAACTTGCGTGTATACACAACTGTATGTAAGGCAACTAGCGTATACCCTGTCAACTTATAATTTAGTTAATTCTTCATATGTTGATCTTTAATCTGTGCATCAAAACCATATAAACAGTAACCAGGAGCAGTAAAAACAAAATAGACAATCACACACATGAACACAAGATATAAGGTGGAAATCCAATGTGGGTGAAAACCACCTACTGCAATCGTCTCTATCTTCCTTTTAATAATAAACTTCTTTTTACAATTTTTGTACTGGTGCAGTATTATACCAGTATGTAGGCTTCTACCTACAGAAGGCTATAACCTTCTCTCATTCTCCAACTTCTCCTGGAAGGGAGCTACAACCCCCTAGCTCTTGTACTAGCTGATGTGTTTACTAGTATGTAGGTGCTAGCCTACAGAAGGCTACAACCTTCTCTTTTCTTTTAGGGACCACGTTTCATAAATTTTCAGACTGGATCCTTTAATAACATCAATCAAACATCAAATATATGTTCATCAACCAATTTCCTTTGCACCAACCAAAACTTAATCAAACAATCACTTCTCAGAATGTTGTGACCAGAATACTGTAATAGTAACCAGAACCCAAGCTAGAACCCAAAACAGTGCAATAGAAAACAGAAGTAGCCAAAGCATATTTTATGAGGTGTACGCTACTTCAATGTGTCGAACTTGCATGCATACGCACTTGTATCAAGGAAAACCTGCGTATACGCCTTTTTGAAATGCCGAACCAGCATGCATACACGCCTTTGCTATCATGAACCTGCGTACAGATCTGTAAATGATGATTTAACCTTTACAATTATTCAGACATCAGTTATACCCAGATCATGATATTTACAGATTACAACTTGTGCCAATTATTTAGATAAAATATCAAACCACACAAAGATACTTCTCTTCAAGCCTTAAGATCTTGACCCATCAATAGAACTTATCCTTCATCAAGCGTTCAGGTTCATCCTTGATTCAAATCCAGTTGTGCACCATAACCCAATAACCTGTAATCTTGCTCTATATTAGATATTCAATTCATGATTGCCTTTGCCTAATGATCTTCTTCTCCTTTTATAGTCTTAGGCCTTACTCAATAGCATGGTCCAAAACCACTTAGAATCAATACCTTGGACCAAATACCTGGGGTCAACACTTCAGACAAGATATCTTAGACCAATACCATGGATCACAATACCATTGACCAAATACCACAGACCAAGCCAAGTTTTCCAACATGTACGCACCTTTCCTTCCGTGAAAGTGCGTGTGTATGCTATACATGCCTTTTGGTCTGCAAACCCATGTGTACACATGGCCTTGTCAATGGGGAACCTGCGTATACCTCTCTTTATTCATTCTGTGAGCCTGAACTGAGATCTAACATCTGAGTCAGTTGCCATCAAGGACAACACCTATGTCATAGCACCAAATCTATGTCATAATGCCAACACATTTATTGGGCTTCTCACCCAGGCAAAGACAAAGGCGCAGGTCTGACTAGAGCTTGAATCGTACTTTAACAAGTTGATGCACATAGCCACCATCCCAAACTTGCCAATCAGTGTAGACACCATGCACCAGTATGTTGATGGTTCGGCCACATTGAAGGAAATGATGCACATGCTTTCAGACGAGTTGGATAGAGGAGCTTGAGTAGTGTACCTAAATGCTATGGATGCAAGAGTTAGGTTCTAGAAATATGTCACCTTGGAGTACATGGACACCATCATGAACTATCGATCTTGGCATCAATACACTATTGTTAATCATCACGAGGATGTTGAAGAATTGGACTTCCCACGGTTTCCCGAGTCATAGTGATGTCTTGCATGGCTTGCTCAACCCATTTTGTCTCACATGGGTACATGTGCACTATAATTTTACAGCTTGTCAAGTGTAAGTTCAAGTGCTGATAGTTGGATGTAACAATCATAGAGGAGATGAAGATTCGTGAGGGTAAATGAACTATCACAAATGGGAATGTTAAGGGTCACCCCACACTTTGCTATAAATAGTGCCTCATAACTCATTGTAAAGGCCTTTGGTCAGCCAAGATTCTGATACGACTATCTTAGAGAGAGCTTGGAAAATCTTGTAATAAGCCTTGTATTCTCCACTACGCAGAGCTAGTACATCTCTTTGGAGGAGAAGGTAGTTGTGGCTGTAAAATTCCGTTGTCAGAACTAGTGGTTGGACATGGATGTAGTGTATGACTGGAACTTACACTTATTAATATAACAAGAGTCATCACATTTCATGCATATGTTTTATTGTATTTCAACTATCTGTTTAATCTAATGATACATGTATTTGTTTACGTACGCATTCATGTATAGCTATTTCTGTGTATGTATGTATGAATCTTTCTTAAATGTGTTGTTGGTTTAACCATCACTTTGGATTGCTAGCTAACTTGCCTTCCATGTTGTGATGCATCATTCCTCATGTGTTCCATTCTTAACTTCGTGCTATCACAGGTTTCCAATGGGTGCACTCATCTCAACCCTCGTGTGTTAGAACCTCTCATACACCTTCCTTGGCTCACTACATATGTCACACCCTTGCTACCAATAGAGTTATCTTACTTTCCTTTGTGCGAAATTGCGGTCAATGCATTACCGTAGGACCCACTACTGGGACTCCTACACAAAACTCTCTGAGGTCTAATTGGGACTTCTTACTAGGGAGATCCCCTGACATGTTGGCAGGTCCAGCAACGTCAACATATTCCTAAATTCACTCTATGGGATATGATGTAATAAAACCAAAGTCATAACCTCTTAATTTTCCTAACTTCATGTTGACGCGGGCGTTATACACCTGAGTCAACAAAGAGGAAGTGACGCCGACTAAGGCTCTTTAATAGTCCAAGGTGTTTGTAGTAGTCACCCTTGATGGGTTTATAGGATTCATTAGCCTAGGATCATTTCTTCTTACTAAGGATTCAATCTAGGGAAGGAAATACCTAAACTAATATACACTATTATTATGTTATATTATTCTACACTAAGCTATGATTAACTAATAAAGTAAAATCCTACTTTTAGCTAAATTATAAAAATAAATTAGTACAGATTGATACAAGAAAAAAGTTGAAACTCTAAATATGATATACGAAACAATTATAATTTATAAATTTAATTTAGAAATTAGAATCATAATACAATACGAGGATCTATGTTACAAGGTTATACTATGGTACAACATGTAGAAAATTGTTACAAGGAGTGATAAAGACCAAATTATAATGAAACTAATTCAAGGTAAGAATGTTATGTAAATAAACTTGTAAAAATATTCGAAGGAATGTGACAAACTTCTATTTCTAACTTCAAGTATCTATTAAATAATTATCATCATGAATAAAGAATGAAACAATTTAACTATAAACAAACAAGTTTTTTTCTTTCATTAATAAGTAGAGCATATCAATTCTTATTTAAGTATTTCATATTCAAAATGTATATGAAAGACTTATATATAATATTATATATATATATATATATATATATATATATTACTTGGCCAAGATAAGTAGATAGAAGAAAAACTATAATTGATTATTTATCGAATTCATACACTTCTATCTTTTGATTTATGGATACAATCAATAAACCATTTGGAAGAAGAAATGATATAATTTACCAATCAGTTATAGTTACATTATTAATTCAATCTGGAGAAAAATAAGAACATTATGCATATCTAAACATATGGGACCCACACACAAACACTCAAATCTTTTAAATGTCTAGATAGATAACAGTCTCAAGACACAAGTCACTGGAGAAATGTATCAATCTAGTTAAATGATCACAAATTGAAATAACACTTAATCGACACATAAATGTGATAATAAACAACATTTTGTTCAAGAGCTCAAATCATTAAACAAAGTGAATTTCTATCTTCTAAATCTCAGAAATTAAATTACAGAGGCATAAAGAAGATATCGGTAAGGCAGTGGAACATAAATATACGATCAATAGACTAAATTCAACCAAGTCAATTAACTATTTAGAAAGAAAGTATTCCATAATCATAAGTTCAACATCATTTCCTTGTTCATAGTTTCCCGTTTTCATATCCATTTTACAATAATAATAAAAATGAGAGATATATGTAACCCTAGGCCCTCACGATTTCAATCGTAAATCAAAGCTAAAAGTTCTCTTTAAAGTAATTTGGTTACAAAAAATAAAGTAAATCATTGTATTCCAAGCCTCTCAGCTGAATGATCAAATCTTAATGTGACATATGGAAAAAAACAAAAAAACAAATCTCATACATGATTAAGAATGAGCAGGTAACAACTAAGAATATCTGTAATCATGATAACTAAGAAGAATATTGTGCCAACACAGAAAACCTTTAATGCTTTCACACATATGTAAAAACAATTTGACTACTTTCCTACAACGAATCCCTCTAATTCTGATGAAGTGGTATTAACCTTGATATTCAAGGGTTGTATCACAATGTGAGTATTAATGGACTGATTTTTACCTTCATCACTGGATGTGTTTTTCTCAATAGAATTGTCCTTTGTCTGAAACGAAGCCCTTAACTAGTTATTTTCATAGATAAGTTGGCTAATTCTATGTTACAAATGAGAGACAAAGAGCATATATTGCTACTTCCAAAAGATGTTAGCAGTTAGATCATCTAAATCAGAGTTTCTTAAAGATGAAACATCACAATTTGAAGTGTTCTTATGACCATGAGAAACATCCTATGAATGATAATTATTTTTCTTCATAGATGGTTCAAGATTTGTTTCCAAATCGACCAAGGAAACACTCTGAGGAGGAATTTTATGCATGGTCCGTCGGGCTCTAGGGATATTTATTTAATCATATCGTATTCATTTTTATGAATTTTACCAGTGCCTTGTTCCTGTACACGTGGATCAATTTGAGGTTCAGGCCGAGAAGCTTTAGGATAGGGTTTTTTTATTGTGAGATTTCACTGCACTCCTAGTAACTTTCAGAGAAATCATAATTCTTTACACTTTAACCTAGTTATCTTCTGAAGAAGGCGATATTGGTGGCTTCATGAATGCCTCGCACTCATCCTAGCATGGATCCTCAATGAATGATTGATTTGAATCTATAGGAGAGGTGTTTGGAGCCATAGTGTCAGAGGACTGAACAAGATCAAATTCCAAGGGTTTACAATAATTATTTTGGGAAAGAAAATAAACCCAACTATCGTCATTCTCTAATAAATGGTGTCTGAATAAAATGAAAATTAAGCTATGGTGACAAAGAGATATTTCAAAGTTCTTATGATTGGTCTAATAAGTCCTAGACATTCTATTCAATCTCTTAATAAAATAATATGGGAGGTTAAGTTGTTGACCCAAGAAAACAATAAGAAGTTGAACATGATACATAAAAACAACATTGTACCGACCCTCGCAAGTTATGTGTCTACGAATTAAATACAACAGCTCACACCATTTTGGTTTTAGGAATGAAACTAATATACCTTTAATCAAGTATCTACAATCCTTATTTTCTAGTAGTTTCCTCCATGGAATGCTTTGAACAACAACATTTTTGGACCAACATTCACATTCAAAGGGTAAATGGGTAGTTGCTCCGAGAAATTTGAGACTAACTTTGATTTCCTTGTTGCCTACATATGCTCTCCTTCCATTAAAGGAATTGGTAAAGGGTTTGACTACTTCATCACAACCTTTTTCCTTAAATAATTGGAAAATATCCCACTAACCTACTCAATGGAATTCGACCAAGCATTCCTCATTTGCCTCAATGATTTCAACCCTGATAAGTTTGGCTCTTATCATGGGTGGAATATTTGCATAGGCTAGTTATAGGTCAAGAAAAAAAAAGTTCGAGAGAAGAACACCAGGCATGAAACCCTCAATTGTAGAACCCTCATGGCCATAATGAGAAGGTCAAAATGAGTCGGTTTGGTGAAACCCTATCGAGAAAAATTGAAATATCAAATCAAGAGGTCTCAAGTATAAGGTTGGGACAAGTCCATAACGGCCTTGGAGTATGAGAAATGAATGATAATGTAACACTCCACCCCACATTTACAATCTTTTACAAGCTCTCCAGGGTAAACATGAGCTGAGAGTTACTATGACATGACCCAACATCCATGCTCCAATTATGTATGTGGGGTCTACTAACCAGAAACTTACTAATACCTCTCAGGGACACCTGATCACCCATATGTTAGACAACATCCACTGGTGATCTAACCCTGAGTTGGAATTCATTTTTTCTGACCTCATAGCCTAGTCGCATGCATCCAAGTTGTGGATGCACCCATAAGGCTCCAACCGTATACATTCCAAGTTGTGCATGCAGCCAGAAGGCTCCAACCGTACACATATGCCTTCCTCCATGCAGTTGCAACCAAAATTTTCTAGGTCAAAGGGTACAGACTAGAAACCATGATCCAAATTATTAGGACTAGTTCTAGGCCAATTTCCTAAAACTACCTAGAATTCCCCATAATCATCTTAATCACCTACAAGAGTCATTACTCACTATTCTTAACCAAATTTCTAGTCAAACTTATCAAATACATTAAAATTATTTAAAAAACACTTTGTGGTCAAGGTACCTCTAGACCATAAATACATAGTTTCATCAAATAATCACTAAGAAGGCTTGCTTCCCTCTCTTACTAGTTGCAATGACATACATTAGCATATGCATTTATATCAAGTAGCCAATAACTCATTAAACCATGGAATAGATCCATAACAAGAGAACAACATCATAAAATCATAAACATATCATGCATGTAACTGACATTTAACCAGAATGGAACCATGGCTAACCACTCATAAAATCATATATAAAATCAAAACGTGTGCTCATTATCCTCAATAAGAATCAAGACATAATAACCTATGAAAATTCCAACCAAGTCAGAGACTTCCACGTACCACCTAGCCATAGATTTGGCTAAACCAAATCTCTCTTCCATCCAATCAACCTTGTGCCATATTCCAAGTATGAATGTGGGATCTCATGGGATAAACCAAAACAAAACTAAGAAGGGCATCCAGAGGCTTAACCACCTCAACCCTCAACCATGGTGATTTCACCTAAACTGCTGTAGAAATCAATAAACAACCACAAGATTTGATGCCTCATAATATCTCCACCATAACCAAAGGAATTTTCTTGTCTCCACCCACTTGTCAAGGGCTTCCTAGAAAAAACCATCTCCACTCCCAACCCTTGGGATTTTCCTAAGAACACCTCTCCCGAATCCAAAATATTCCAGTAATCGAAAGTTCAACCAAGAATGAATCCCATCAAACTATGGCTATCTAGGAAATGGAAAGGAGGGCCTAAAACCATTGCCAATCTAGGAAAATCCCATGTCAATGAAAACAAAGCAACCAGATAACCAAATTCATGTACCATGCATGCAAATCTCAACAATGAAATCATAGATCCAACATGTTATCTATAATTTCCTCCTGCTATAGTTTTGTTTCCAACCTTTTCCTTGTGCTCCCTTCCTTTCCTTTACTTTCCCTTCCTTGCTTGCTTGCTTGTGTCCAACTAGTCTCCCTCTCCTCTTGGAGTTCGATTTCTGAAACTAATCAAAAGATAAACTAAAAAAAGTTGTCAATTGTTTCTCAGATGCCTTTTTATCATTGATGACTACTACCTCTTCCTTTCCCTTTTCTTTCATTTTCCTTCATTTTATCTCTAATTTCCCTTGCATGCATATTCTTATCTATTCATCTTCCTTTTCTTCTATTTTCCTTTATATCTCAAATTAATTGCCATTTATTTCCATTTACCTTTGCCAATGTCAGTGCCAATTTCCATAGCCATTAATTAACCACAATTGATACCCACTTTAATGTTTTTTAAATCCATATAGCTTGGAATATGTGTCCATGACCTTGGTATTATTTCTGCCTTTATAATGTCCTTCCATTTCCATGGAAAAACAACATAAAGCTATTACAGATAGCTAAAAAATCATGAGCCACATAAAAAATGGCATGGCTACAATTCGACACTTAAGACTCGGGCTTCCATATTAGCAAGTGACCAAGTGAAAACCATAAACAATGAACCAAAACCAATACTTGCCCTAAGTACGAATCTGTAAAAGGATCACCGAAGATGATATATCCCATTTGAAATCAGTGGAACGCTAATGAATGTGAATCAAAGTTGGATATCATATAAATAAATGATATGATTAGACATATAAAACGCCATCATACAAGTTTAAGGTTGGAACCACTACTTTGAAAATGACATATTTAAAATCAAGCATAACATTAAAACATAAGGATGAAGATAAGAATGTATATGATAGTTTTAGAAAAAAATACCCTATTAGCATTATAACATAACTTAGGGCTACTATAGAATCTAATATTTTGTAGTGGCCCTTAAACTGCAATATTTTCTTGTCATTAGGGGGCAATGTTGGTTGACACCAATCATAGCAATTAGGGAAAATAATCCTTATATCTAAATGAATGTAGGAATAGGCCCTTTAGTGAACCATTATGTCACAAAAATAAAAATGATAATGAGGTAATAAAATTGGGATTCAAACTAATATAAATCAATTTAAGCAAAAACAAGTAAAAATAATAAAATTAAGGATGAGCCCTTTATTGTTTTATAAAAAATGAAGGGATCAGGCTGAGTTTCCAACATCTCCCAAAGTAAATGGTTGGAATTCTATGTGAGCTCTAAAGTGATGGGTCTTTAGTTATTTGAGTGGCACTTGTCCAAAAAACAACATGCATATATAAGATTTCTTTCTAATGGAAATGAAATAATTCATTCCTAGATCATTATTGGTGGATTTTGTAGACTTGAGTGGGGACTAAGCTGGGAAATCCACTAAGACGTCATATCTTGGTATAAATTGTGAATCCTAGGTGGGATTCTATTTCCAGTTGTCCTTGGGGAAGGTTGGATCCTTAGAGGAGGAATGGATTGGATAGGATTTCCCAACATGATAGATCTTAAGGGTTTCTTGGAGACTCCTTTTGTGCAATTAGAGTTCCTAGAGCCACAAATCTAAGACTTTATTATCTGAGTTGTGCTAGAGCCCTGGAATGGAAGTGGGATAGCATAAGGAACTACAATGAAAATAAAGGGGTACACTTCCTTCAGTCATGTAGGTTAAGGGGAATGAGAGCGTGTTGGTTGAAACTATTGCTAGAGTTTGGTACCATGGTCTAGACACTTACCTATACTATATGTGAGACCTAGTTGGCGTAGGTGGCATTTCCGTTGGTGGATTCATAGCACTAAGTTGGGGATGACCTACTATTGATAGGGCTAGAATATAAATGTACATGGTTGGGTGGAATTTCTAAGGTTTGTAGCTATTTTGTGGACTTTTGCAAAATATGTTGTTTTCTATGTGTAATTACATGTGTTAATTATTTCTATTAGTTTAATGAATATGTTACACCTTAATTTATGTATGTCTAAGTCATTATGAAATGTCTTACATGTTTTTGGGTCTGCACATTCGTATCACATGCAGGGATATTTTTTTATATAGTATCAAAATTGTTAATTCTAGAAATATGAGACAAGTTGGAAGAAATTTGAAAGTACAACATGTACAAAATTGGGTATGTAGTAACATGGATTAGCTTGGAGTCTACAGAAATTACAACGGAAAGTTACCATATTCAATCTAACCTATTGATTTCTTGAGTTTCTACTCATTCGACCTATCTATATATTTTATAAATAAGTTATATTTGTTTATTGCCTAATTAACTTAATTTCATATACCATGTGGTATCAAGAACAAGTATGAGAAGGAAAAATTATGTTTTCATAAGTACACTATACTCTCTACAATGAACATAATGTATAGTTAGGTATGTTAAGGTGTGGTATTAGAGCTATTAGTTCAAACATTAAACCTACATTTCTATAGAGACCAAAAAATATTGAAGTGAACTTTGAGAGTATATTTATAAATTGTTTGTCATAATTTCCATAAATGAAATTGGAAAAATTCCTTAAAACTTGGATGAATTAAGCTTCAGGAATAAAAATTCCCAAAGGTCGCAATCCATATGGAATGTAAATAGGACTATAACTGACCATATTTTGGATTTGTAGAGTTGGACATGGAGAATTTAGGGAAAATTGGGTACAACCCCAAATTTCAAAGAAACCCAAGTCAAAATTTCACCTAGAATCATTGAAGGATGGTTAAATACATCAAGTTTCCAATTACAAAGTTAAATTTATCCCGAAAGACTTAATTTGATATTATCATGGTAACTATGTAGATAATAGATTTTGAAAATTATGGAATTCTTAAAATTTATAAGACAAAATGCTAAAAATCATATTGTAAAATGAATTATATATGACATTGATGTTTCTATAACTAAATTTATAAAGGGATTTTGTGACAAACTTTGTAATTTTTCTTGAATAGATTATGTTAAGGCCATAGGATGGTTGACTTATTCAATTTTTTATTATATTGACATATTATATTAGTCGATCCAACCAATGGTAAACCAGTGTATTATATTGGTAAATATGATTGATGTTCAACTAGAATATTATATTGGTTGATTGAACATATGGTAAACTAACATGGCTACTTAGTTGATTGGTGCATTACATCAGTGGATTTGACTAGATGGTTGATTGACTCAAAAACTTAGCTGAGCCATATTTGTAGTCAAACAACATATTACATTGGTCAATATGACCCAATGGTCGGCCAAATCAACTACTTAGACAAAATTTATTTACATTTGATTGACATATTTCATTAATCAATTAACTAATTGAATCAATTACCTAGTCTATTCAATTAGTCAACTAAGACCCTCCAACAAGTATATATATTTTGTTGGATCAAAGGAGGATATGCCTAGGGTTTAGAAGTTGGATTAGTTCTTTAGTGTCTTTAGAAATTGGGATGAGAACCACGTCAAAAAAGATGAAAAAAAAATTTGGAGCCAAAATATCCATTTAGCTATAATAGGAGAAATAAAGCTTACATATAGATGAATTCTATAGGTAGGTATGTAGTGGAAAAGACTATAGAAGTGCTAGTGAGCAGCCACCAGCCAATTTTTCTCCAAAATTTTAGAAATGGAAACTCTGTCATTTTTGAAGATGTGATGGTACACCTCAACAATGGCTTGGTGATTGATGAAATTTTTATGGTAAGTTATGGGAGCATATATGAAAGTACCAAATGATGTATTTGGACAAATTCCAAAAAGTTTACAATGGGGATGCATAAAAAAGCCAAAATCTAGTATTATGAGAGACGTTTTGGAAAATTTTGGAATTTTTTAGGTAGAAAGGGGCATTAGATGAAAAATGTGGGAAAATTGTATTAATTGACATTTTACCTACTCAATAATTTGGATAACTTTGTCCTAGAAGAGAATTTCCAATTCCTCTCCATTTGAGAGATCACAGTTTTTGTTAAAGAAACTAAATATGGAAAAAGTAAAAATTGATAAAGTCAACAATTCTAGATTGCTATAGAATCTGACTGGAGCATCAAAACACAAATATAAAGGTTTTTTTGTGATCATAATCATGAACATTATATATTCCTTATACAAAAGTTTTCTTGGATCTTGCTATATTTTCTTCAACAAGTGGTAGAAGATGGCTTCTCAGTCATGTTGCACTAGTGAGAAAAGGACTAAAATGAGTAATAATGGGAATTTTGAAATCCCTTCATACCCTACTTATAACTAAAAAATTAAGTAATAAAGTAGTCCTTGGAAATGTATTGAAGAGAAGAAACCATTGATGTGCCAAAACCTTGGACTTAAACAATAGAATTTACTAGGAAAAATAGAGAAGGTGGCTAGGGACCTTAAGGAGAAGAATGTATGTTTACATTTGCAAAATTATCGAATTATTTCTTATATGATGAAACTTTTTTGCATGTGCATTTTTTATAATTAAGGATATAGTAAAAATAGAGAAAGTTTGAGGTTTGAATATTGCCCTAGGAAATGATAAAACATAATCAAATGTGCACAAGAATAGGGTGGAGCTTATAGTTCTAGTCAAAGTATTCAAAATCTTGAAGAGGAAAGTACAAATCCACAAAGTATATAATGAAAGAATCATAAGATCTTATGAGGAGTAAAACCAAAGTAACACTTAGTTGCTACAAAGTCTAAATTATTTATAGAAGAAAATCCATAAATAATCTAGCACAAGACATGCAACTAATGAAGGACATGAAACATACTATAGATTTCATGAAAGGACAGATTATTATAAAGATCTAATTAGGAACTCAAGAAGTGCTAGTAGGAATTATCATTCACCCATATCTATATTAGCCCATGTATTTTCAAAGCTAGAGAGTAGTCTAACATTTTTCCTTATTACACATCAAAGGAGAAGGTTTGAACTATAAATTTTACAATGGGGACACAAGAAGCTCAAACCACCTACATTTTTTGGAGAGAATAGGAAAGGTGAAGATGTTGAAGCATGGTTGTTTGGTATGAGCATGATATGAAAAAATACACCCAGCTACATAGTTAATCATCCAACCTTGAACTAGGAATTAATTTCCACCATTTTTAGGGGAAAGCCTCCATGTGATATGACTAGCTCAAGTAGATTAAGCATACAGATGAGAAGATAATTTTATGTAATAAATTTAAAATGTGTTTCTTGAAGAAAAACTTATCGGATAATTATTATGACAAGAAAATGAAGGAATGTTTTGGGCGTATGCTTGGAAGCATGACCATGGATGAGTATGAGAAGAATTTTTTGGTGCTTTTGAGGCATTTAGGTTTTAATGAGGATGAGAAGGTGAAAATTCATAGTTTCATGAGTGTAGTGCCTTCTTCCCATAGCGACCTAATTCAATTTGATGAACCCAAGACCTTAGAAGAAGTCATATGAAAAGCTAAGTATTCATATGAGTAGACTATGGGAAGATCAAAATTTCAAAAGGCTTGGGAGGATAAGAAGAAATGTAAGATGGAATAGAGGAGCAAGGGATTCAATCAATAATCTCTTAAGAACATCTCTCAAGAATAATAACAAGGGCAGTCAACACAAAGGAAGCCAAAGATTCTAGATTCATTGAGAATAGGCAAAGACAACAACCCATAAGATGTTGGTGTTGCAGGGGAGAACTCATACAAGGATGTGCATCACAATGGAGAGAGTATGTGGACAATTCACAACATCCATGAGGTTGATATAGTTGAAGACATGGGGATATGCATGCTAAGGACATATGCAACTTTGGACAACAAGTAAAGTCAACTATAAATATCACATGATTGAAGTAGAAGGTGAGATCAATAATTATCCCATATCTATTTTAATTGATTTAAGAGATAGTCATAGTTATCTAGATCCTAATTTGGTTGAGAAACTGAAATTGAAGAGATGCAAACATGAAAAGCCCTGGTTGATTTAACTCACTACTAGATCTAAGAGATAAATCAATTAGCTTGTGAAATACTTCTCATTGATCATGAATGGCGTCACTAATAAAGAATACCCAAAAATTAGGTTTCTTGGATTGTTTAATAGGTACATAATTGTTGGAAAAGCATCTTGTTATCTTAAATTGGAAAGTATTCTAGCCATATCATTATACTATTGTCAATGTTGGATGCATTCACTAATTTATTTAATCTATTTATCAGTGAAAATGAGTCCCAAACATGGTAATGTCAATATTGTAAGACAAACTAGATGGATGTAGACATTTGAAAATGAAGGAAGGGGGTTTCTAATGAATAATTTGCATTTGCGATATTTTTCAAAGAGGGAAATGATTTTCATGTATTTATTTTGTTGGAGACAACAATGATTTACCTTATTAAGTGTGATGTTGTTGAGTGAACGAAGGTAACTTTTATTAGGTGTTATCAGTGGATTAGTGGGAAACAATGTATTATATTTGAATTTCTATATGCATATTTTCTATATAATATTTATGTACTTGTTCAAATTACACATAAAGTGTGTATTGGCATTTACGTATAGTATCGGTTAATACGAGTTTAAACATTCATAAAACATAATAATAATAATAATAATAATAATCTAATTCACATGTATGGTACTTTAATGTATAGTACCATTTAATGCGAGTAAGAATACATATAAACATATCTATAGATATATAATTAATTTGATCTCCTTTCAATTTACATGATTCATATGTAAGTCATTTTTATTTATTGTTTAAATGCATAATTTTGTGTATTTATTTTAATGATGTTGGATCATCTTCAATATTGAACAATGATGTTATACAAATTCTTGGCTTTTTTTTCACATATCATGCTTATTCACGTGGCAAAGAAAGACTTATTAAACTAGTAAATATACTACAATTTCAAAGAAATTAATGATGAACCACACTGGTTGGTTCGAAATGCGTCGACAATGATCTTTTTATGTGATTTACGCAGAAGCTCTTTTTACAATAATGATGGATCACATAAGCCTCAATTCTACAATTGTTACCCTGCACGGTACAGCCATTGCATCTAAAGTTCACCAATTTGAACGGGCACGCTTGCAGGTATCGAAGTTGAAAACAGATCTAGCTTTTTTGAAAAGATGCAGAGACTCCATAGTTATCCCTATATAGTTGTTATGTAGTCGTTGGAGTCTCTGCTCAGTCTATTTAACTTGCTAGGCCAGATCTGTTTCTTCAACTTGTCCTGACGATGAACCACACTGGTTGGTTCGAAACGTGTCGACAATAATCTTTTTATGTGATTTACGCAGAAGCTCTTTTTACAATAATGATGGATCACAGAAGCCTCAATTCTACAATTGTTACCCTGCACGGTACAGTCATTTCATCTAAAGTTCACCAATTTGAACGGGCACGCTTGCAGGTATCGAAGTTGAAAACAGATCTAGCTTTTTTGAAAAGATGCAGAGACTCCATAGTTATCCCTATATAGCTGTTATGTAGCCGTTGGAGTCTCTGCTCAGTCTATTTAACTTGCTAGGCCAGATCTGTTTCTTCAACTTGT
>APFE031717511.1:71053-100022 GCA_000404065.3 Pinus taeda | reverse complement strand
ATCACAACATGTATCATAAGAAGGATTAACCATGATAGCTAATAAACAACTCATCATAGTTATTATCACATACACCCCCCAAAAAAAATTGTACCTCCCATGCTCCTTGTCACTTCATATTCATATTCAAGTGGTACCAAAAATATAGAGCACGATATGCACATAATTATAGCCATCCTCTTCGAAATTCTATGTTGCTAAAAAATTATAAACGTAGTATCTAGAAATCATTCTAAAAAAGTAACTTCGCCTAATAAACATATGAACAAAACTAAAAGAAAACAAGTCTGTAGCGAAGTTTTAATGATATGCAACCTAAAAGAACTCTGATAATTTCTTCTTCCCATGAGAAGGAGTTGATTCTGCTTGTTGCTCCTCTTGCTATAATGTGATGTTATTGAGTGAGATGATGTAGGAGAGGAACTAGAGGCAGAAACTTGTGCATATTATTTTTGTTCATTGGTAGCAAGAAAAAGGATGACTTGGTATTATGATGGTTGGTCAGCAAAACAAACCACTATTACAGGGTTCTTAGAGCTTTGGTGTGAAGAAGGAGTGCAACAAGTAGCAGGGGTAGATGGTTGAGGTGTTGTAGGAAGTATATGACTTATATGTGAGACAACATATTGTTAAATATGATACATGAGGGTAGTGAGGAGGGTTATGTGGTTAGATAGCATGCCAAACATATATAGAATGCATAAGTTGTGCAGAAATCATTATTCCCAACCATCATTGTTTGGGTTAACAAGAGGAGTAGAAACATGTGGTAGAACAAGGGTTCCCACAAAAGGTTTTTGGACCAGAGGAAAGATGTTGATGTTATTATTAGGTTAACAAATATTAACAAATCAACTCCTTGAATCTCGTTATCACAATGAGATAATGAGACATTCTAGCTCAGATGTGAAAGAGTATTGGGTTATTTTATGTGTTTTATGATTTTTTTTTAATTTTATATAAGTATGAAAAAAAGAACAACATTTTAAATGATAGGAAAAACAGTTATATATACTTTAAGTATAGAAATTATGAAAAAAATAAATAAATCTGCAACAAGTAAACAAAAAAATCAAAACGGAAATTAAAGAAAGGCAGTGAGCTAAATATGATTAAAGAAGGTGGCTTGTATCTTGTAGAGCATAAATTGCTAAAAACATTGCTGAAAAGTATGATACAAGTCAAATGTAGAGAGATATATGAACAAGGGTTTGATGAATAAAATGTTAATTTTTATTAAAATAAGACAAAATACGATGAAAATCATGAAAGGAAAGCCTTTGTGAAGATTCTTTACCAACCAAATCACAAACTACTACAATGTAAAACTATCATATACAACAATCTGGCCAAGGAACAAGAATGGCAACAAAATGAAATCCTTCATGTGATTAAGATGTTGACAAATTTCTTTATGCAAATAAATAGTTATTAGAATTGGAAAGAAGTTAGTCTGACCTTCAAAAAACAATAAAAATAATCAGAAAGACACAAGATGCTTGAATGAATTTTAGTCATTTCAATGGAGTCACCTAGTTTGTTTCACCTTAGTGACATAAAGTTGTTGTCACCATCAAGGTTAGCCTCAAAATCTATAAATAACTTGAAAGAAAAAATCTGTGAAACAATAAAAAACAAAAATTTATAATGTACCTCTCCCTCAATAGTTCTCTCCTTTTCCTTCATAGATTTCTCCTCTCTTTAAGAAGGATTCAAGTAGTTTTGGTAGTTTTTCTTTAGGTTTAAATATTGAATTAATTCGATTTCTAGTCAAGAATGATTAGAAAAAAGGAGAAGAACTTCTAAAGTTGGTTCAAAAGCTTTATTTATAGTTAGACCCTAATAGGTGGAACCCTCTCTAATCCATTCAATCAGGTTTCCTTTTTCCTTTTAATGTAACTAAATAGTCATTATGTATCATTTATATGTTGACTTCCTAAACTTTAAATTAGATTGCTAATCAAAATAGGTATCATAATAAGGATTAATCATGCTAATTAATAAACAACATCCACATATAACTTATTATCATAATAATTATAACTTACACCACCAAAAAACCTTGTACCTCCCATGCTCCTTTTCACTCCATGTAATATTCATATTTAAGTGGTACCATAAATATAGAGCATGATATGCATATATTTATAACCATCCTCTTCAAAATTCTACGTTTCTAAGAAATTATAAATGTAGTAACCAATAATCACCGTAAAGAAATAACTTTGCCTCATAAACATATGAACAATACAAAAAGAAAACAAGATTGTACTCAAGTATAAATGATATGCAACCCAAAAGAACCCTCATTATTTCTTCTCCTCATGAGAAGGAGTTGATTATGCTTGCTTCTCCTCCTATTGTGGATGTGATGTGACTTAGTGAGATGATGCATGGGAGGAACTAGAGGCAGAAGCTTGTGCATCCCATTTCTATCCACTAGCAGTAGGACAAGAGACATTGGGGGGGATATCATGACATATATTATATATGTCATTATGATTTTCTTTCTTTATGATGACTGGCAAACATGACCAACAACTATTACATGTTTCTTAGAGTTCTGGTGTGCAGAAGTAGTATGGAAAGTAGAATTGGTAGATGGTTGGGGTGTTGCATGAAGTGTATGAGTTATATGTGAGGCAGTAGATCATAAATATGATACATGAGGGTGGTAAGGATGGTTACGTGGTGAGATAACATGTCAACCATGTCTAGAATGCACAAGTTGTGCAGAAAACATAGGTCCCCTACCATCATTGTTTTGCTTAATAAGAGGAGTAGAAACATGTGGGGGAACAAGGGTGCCCACAAATTTTTTTTATACCAAAGGAGGTTGTTGTGATTGGGACCGTATCATGGACTAAGGATTTATCTAGCCCAACAAATTAATCACACCATTGTTAAGCAGCCACCTTAGTTCCTAGGGAGTTGCATCAGAATGGATTGAGATTATGGGTCTCATATCCCTTCTTATACCAAATTACTTATATTTCTTCCCAGTCCCTCTAACTTTGCCTCTTCCCTTGTTCTTATTAAAAACACTCATTCTGTAGAAATTTAATGACTAATTACACACAAGTGATTAATGTTTCAATTCCATTTTTTTTATTTCATGGACAAAACACTAAGTTTCATGAAAAAAGGAGGAAAAAATAATTAAAATAGGGACAGGGAAAACATTTGTATGCAGAAAATCAATCATGTGGCAACATAAATATTTTAAACAATATTTGTGGTCAATTTGAAATAGAGGTCTTCCATTTCCTTAATGAAAACTAAGTTTCTCCAAATGTATACAGTCCTTATAACATAAAATAGTAGTAAGAAGGACAATGCAAAGGCCATTTCCTTCATATGATATAGTCATGGAAAACAATTGTAGTAAGAGGAGAAGAGACCCTTGTGACACATCACAGTTTGAAGACCTAAACCATCATATTATAAAATTCCCAATACAGGACCAAGGTAAAGACCCCAACATAAAAACTCTTTTTTTTTTATAGTTATACACTCACAAGTTGCCTTAAAAGAAATCAAAATTCAGCCATACGAGACAGAGTAAAATGAGTGAAAATATTGCTTAATTCACCAAACAATGGTTGGGTTACAAACATATAAACCCTTGGAATGATGCATGTTTGTGAAAAATTTCACTATACATACAAACATTTCAATGATTGGATGAAAAGAAAAGTCTGAGGAATTCCATATACATGGCCCTGGCATGGGTTTTTTTCTCAAAACCCCGGGGCTCCATAGATCCTACATATGTTTTATTAAAAGAAACAAAGGATATTGAATTCGATTAGGAGAAATCACACTAAACCAATTTTAACAATAAACAAAAGCCATAATGAAATGTATTGGTAATTCTAAGAGGGGAAACCATGACATTGTCACACATAAATTGTTTTATTTAGGTTGACACATCATAACTAGGGGCTAATCCCTACCTGTTAACCAATGAATATATTCATTAAATTTCCATGGCCATTATGGCTAATAGTAAGTTAATGCCAAACAAATTATCCCAAGGCTCTAAGGCCTCAAGGGCTTCAAGTCTATAATGCGCACATAAGAGTTGAGGAAACCATGTTCAAATTCCTTATAGAACCCTAAGAAACATACAATATAGAAAAAAAAATCACAGCCAAACAAGAAAGACTAGAGCACATACATATGTTTGCAAATAGTCAAGGGGAACTAGGTGAAAGAGGAGGAGAAACAAATTGTGTGTTCCGTAAAAAGAACAATGGAACTGTGTTAATGTATACTTGGTGCAGTATGTAAGAAGAAATTGATATTCTACAACCAATTCTATGTTGATCTATCTAGACCTTGAAACGGTAAACCCTCTGCTAACGGCTCAAAGAATGAACTTTGCAGCATAACAGGGTTTGTAGCAGAGTGAAAAGGAACTATCTAGGGTTTTTGAAATGCTAAGAATCAAAAGAAAAAATTAATTGAAAGGTGGCAAATTAGATGGAAGAGAGGAATCAAGTAAGTATTAAGCTTCCCAATTCAATCACCCTACATGCTAGAAGAGTTGAATCAGGTGTGTGATATGCCACAGATGAACCACAAACCAATGGATTAACCAGTTAATCCAATAAGGAGGAGCCACATCACTTTCCCTATCACTTTGTTAATGTAATTTTAAATGTTGTGTTCATGCATGGTGAGATTGGAGTTGTATTTAAATGTGTGAATGTTAAATCAAATTTAAGGACTACTTCTAGAAAATTAAATCACTACAACACTAATCTTTGAAGATATGAAGTTCTAATGCTGAAAAATCACATATACTATATTGTTGAATACATACTAATCAAATATTTGGAACCTTGTTTATTAAACCAAAAAGCTTCACCTTGACAAGTCCACAAATTAAATGTATAAGAAAATGTCACTTTGAATGCCAAATGTTGAACATGCATAAAATATCCATATATCATCATCATATATTCACAAGCCAGAATCCATGTTTTTCCAATCACCATAATATCTAAGATGCCAAAGTTTATAATGACATACACGTAATATATAACACCACACCCTATTATTAAGGTCAAATAATAATCATAATGTTCATATACCCAAGCATGTAATGGTGAATAACAAGTGCATGTCATAAAAAAAAACAATAAATTTTAACCACCATTCAACCCGGTCATAAATAATATGACTATGCACATTCTCGAAACCATAATATATAACCATTGTGACACATAATTCATGATAATAATCATGTGGTTGCTACCAATTATACTTTTAAAATTGTCGCCTTGAGGGATGTATTCTTAAGAGGGGTCCCACCTATGATCAAGTGCTCAGTATTTAGCTCAAAAATCAAAGTTTTCGGATTGGATCGAAACTTATGCAATTACGTCTGTCTCGTCAAGATGATCGCAATGCAATTTGTTTCACCAAAAATCGAGTCCTGATGAGGGAGAAAAAGCCTACTATTCATTTTCCTAAACAACTAAGAAAATTGCAGAACACAACAAAATGATGACATGGCAGTACAGTCGACATGATGTGAATCTTCTTTAGTTTTTGCCCAGTGAGGTTGTGACAAGTGTCACTTCAGGATTCAGCATTTTGGTTGTGTGAATGTGAAATTGCCCATTGTCCTCCAAGGTGGAATTACTGGTTCATGGTGAACATTATGTGGAAATTATTATTTTTTAGAATATTATATTTATATATATATATATATTATATATCTATCTATATATATATATTATATATATATATATATATATATATATATATATATAATATATATATATATATATGTATATTTAATATCATATATTATATTATAATCATTATTTATTATATACAAATATCACATAATTCTGAACTATACCAAAGGTATCAAAATATTGAAATGGTGCAATGTTTTATTTGCTGGGAAAAATAGATGAAGGTACAGGCAGAGGGTGGATCGAACCCATGACCTCCCCCTCCTAACTCCATTGTATTATTGTTGAAACAAGTGGAGTACATGCAAATGGTGGCTCCAAATACTACACTTAAGCTTACAATGATGACGATGGCAGAGCAGAGGGAGCCAGCCCTGAGGGCCAGTCCCCTCACCATACAACCATGCAATGTAACCCATGGCCAATGCTAAAGGATAAGCGCACTTAGAGTGCTGCTAATCACGGTTTAACTTAATTAATCCATTTTATGTTGGCGCTAGTTTTGGAGGCGCATGAATTTCGGCGAAATTACCAATTTTGGCAGTGCTAACTGTAGTCTTTTCCAATTTTAGCAGGGTTTCCTAGGGAAACATTGAATGAAGCATATCTTGAGCAATTTTTGACCAAATTGAGCTCAGAAAGAAATGTTATTGGATAAGTTGGTCATTCTGAACACATTGGTGCAGGTATTAGGAGCCATAGAGCTTTGTAAATAACATTTTTTTCATATTGAGCTAATACAGAGGCCCAAGCCATGGAAGTTGGACCAAGGAGATGTAGCCTAGGAGGGGTGAACTCCTTCATAAAAACATTGTGTAAATGTGAATCCTTGATGGTTTTCTGTAATGTACATGTTTTTGGTTTAGTGTTTGCTTCTGAAGCTATTTTTCTCATTAATGTCTTTTAAAACTTAAAGAAATTTACCTGATTTTATGCATAACAACTAATGGAACCTCATCACAAGAAGCAATAAGAATTCACATATTTATAAATATGCAATTATTGTTAGCACAACAAAATTAATCCTATAAAAATAGATCAAAGGTTGAATTGCTTGATTGCCTGCGTTTGTGCAATTAGGTTTTTAATGGTTGTAAACTTGTATGCTTACAAGGTTAAAGTTGTAGAAAGGATAAGGGAAGCTATTGGTTGCAAATATTGAGGTAATGCCCAGAAGAAGGAGAGCCATAATGCCACAATCTCCACTACCAAAAGTTCCAATTCCACTACACTTGAAACTCCTCATGTTTTGTCTTCAACTGAGATTGAAGAAGTATACGAACTACCAATTTCTGACCCTAAATCCATAGCCATTATGTCTAGAGAAAGAGAGTCTGAAGGTGCCTCTTCATGGAGGAAGAATTCAAGAAAGCTTTCTATACTTTGAGTGAGATGGTTAAAGTCCTCTCTTAAGAGAGGAACACTAGAATGGATGGAGAGAGTTCTAAACCTCCACATGGATAAGGAAGCTCAGAGGAGAAAAAATATGAGAAGAAGGATTCCAAAGGGAATGATGGAAAGACACCTCCATCTCCACTATCCTAATAATCTTCCTCACCTTCTTCATCATCACACACAACATCATCTTCCACTACCACCACTAAAACTACCCATACTCATTCCAAAACCCAAAAAGGAAAAAATCCATTACTAAAAGTGGACATAAAATTTGAACTTTCCATGTACAATGGATAGGTGAATGCAGAAAAGTTGGAAAATTCAATTTGATAGTTGAAGGTATATTGCAGAATTCTAAACCTTCAAGAAGACGACATAAATATCTTGTTGGATTCATTGATGCTATAAGGAGTTTCACTAGTTTGGTGGGAAGCAAAGACTCAAGAGGAAATGAGAATCCATGGTAAGATACTTGGGTTGAATTTGTTTACGAAATTAAAATACAGTTTTATCCTTTATCCTATATTGAAAAAGCCATTATGAGTTGGCAGAATTCTAGGCAGTTTAAAGGCCAAATAATCCAAGATTATACGCAAGAGTTTAGGGAAAGGGCTTTGTTATTGGGAGTGAATTTGAATTCCAAAGGTAGACTGTTGAAATATATTTGGTGTTTACATTCCTATCTTAAACACATTATTCCTATGTTCAATCCAACTAATTTCGACGAAGTATGTGTGCAAGCCACACATCTTGAATCTAGAGGAAATAACACTTATGAAGAGAGTAGTAATAAAAAGCCACCTAAGGGTAAGGAGAAAGAGAAATGAGGGAAATGGAAACGGAATAAAAATGCAAGTGTGAAGAAAGAAGGGTAGAAACTTATCTCTAAACATTGTTCAAAAGAGGGACATAATGAGGATCATTGCTGGAAACTCCATCCAAAAATGAGACCAAAAAAGTTCAACAATAAATGGAAACAGAAAACCAGTACTATCACTCAAGAAGATTTATGTTCTAAATCAGGTGATGAAAACAAAATCACTACCATGGGAATAAAAGGAAAACAAGATATTTCAAGCAAAAGTTCACAAAACTGTAACACTACTACTACTCTAGATGAAAAGAGATGAATTGAGTTATTTCATGTTAGGGTCATCTCTAAACATACCAAGATTGACACACTCTTCGATAGTGGGTCACAAGTGAATCTAATATCTGAAGACCTAGTCAACAGATTGAATCTTGAAAATGTACCTCACCATAAACCATACCCTTTGGGATGGCTAACAAGAGACACTAATTTACAGGTTACAAGAAAATGTTTGTTTAAATTTGCAATCACTACAAATTTTGTTGACGAAGTAGAGTTAGATGTGGTACTGCTTGATATTTGTATGACCAGAAAGCAGTCTTTTAGTGCCATGAAAACAAGTATCACTTGTTCAATTATGGTATGGAGTATATAGTGAGAGCCCATGGCAAAAATTTAAACATATCAGTTGTTAATGCATGGCAGGCAAAAAGACTAGTGAATTCAAGTAAAAGTTTAGTACTTCTAATGTTCAAGCCAAATGGTGATATTGTTTATGAAAATGTTGTTGCATGTAATGCAAGCTTAAATTCTAATTTGGTTGGTTTATTTCATCAGAGTGATGAAGTATTTTAGGTTGTGAAAGAATCGTCCTTCAAGGAGAAAGAAACTTCACATGAAATATCTTTGCAACAAGAGCTTTCTCTTTCTGATGTTAGCATGCAAGGGTTGACAAAATTGCAAAAGACTAGAGACACCAATGTAATGGAAAAGTTTGTTGAACAATGAGATCATTCAATCATCCCTTATGCCATTTTGTGCACCGATGGTTATGGTGCCAAACAAGAATGTTAAACATTTCAAGAAAGAGGACAAAAGGAGTAGTTTTCACCAAAGCAAAGTTGTAAAAAGAGGTCAGAGAAAGAATACACATAACACTAAACAACAATGGTTTGTGTCAATTTTAATGTTTTATGTTCTTTATATCACTTATATTATGTACATGTATTTGAATTATGGCAGAAAAGAGTCCTTTCTTGAAGAAATTATCCACTTGGGTGGCATAAACATGTTTAGAAAGTTTTCTTATGTACATGTCATCTATGAAGGAAAATTGTTTGATGTTTTGAAGATATCAAACTACAAGTTGGATTTCACTTCATTGATGCATTTGACCAATAATATTGGAGGAGGTAAGTTGAAGGCAAGCTTCTCCAAGTTGGATGCCATTGTTGATTGGTCAACACCCAAGATCATCATTTTGATAAGAGGTTTGTTGGGAGAAACCAAATGTTGGAGGAGAGTCTTTGTTGACATTTCTTCTTTCAAAGCTCCTTGGCATGCATTGTCATGCATGTGCAAAGTCTTCCAGTGGGGAGGAAAACAACAAGAGGCATGTGTTGCTTCAAATCAAGACACCAGTTCAATTCCTTTTTATGCTCTTTCAAACTTGAAAGGTTCATTTGAGTTTCAAGTTTATGAAAGCAACTTCAACATCTTATTTCATTCAGAAGATTTCAATGGTTTAAATATTAAGTTCTAGCGATCCATGCACTTTCATTGGATGGATACTTTTCAAAATCTTCACTTGTTTTGAAAGTACATAAGAGGTATAAGAAACAAGTTCATTTTTATGCCTTTTAGGCCTATTGGTTATGTAACTATTGGATTCAGGTGTCATTATGTTTTACATGAAACATATGTTCATAAAATTTCATACTTCCAAGTTGTAGAATCAAGCATGAGTCATGTAAACCAAGTAGTGAAATTTGTCATCCATTTGCATTATATTTTGTTATGTTGTCTTGGCAAAAAAGATGCTTCTTTTGATGGAGACATGTAAAAAACCATGAGTTTCTATGAACGACTAAAAATGGTGCAACAAACAGTGCAAGATCAGCTTGAAAAGGGCAAAGACAAGTATAGGAATTATGTCAATCATAGATTTCAAGTCAACGGTGCAAGCTGGTGTCAGTTTCCGAAAAACATGATTCAAGTTGTTGAACAAAGAGAGAATGTTCAGATTTCACATTCTAAATTCATTCCTATAGAATTTCTGAATCAGTTTCAACTAGATGCCATCTGTAATAGAAGAATTGTTTGCCCAAGGCAAGTGAATGTCAATTTCTTTAGCGATGCACTCAAGGAAAGAAATTCTTCAAAATCCAATTGGATCAAGCTTGGAAAGGTGAGGAAGTTTTACCCTCATCTACTTGTTAGATAATAGTGATATTTTGGGATCCAAAAGGCTTCTAGTGGGGAGAATGAACATGTGCTCAGTATTTAGCTCCAAAATCAAAATTCTAACATTAGCTCGAAACTTCTACAGCTGCGTCTGTCTCGTCAAGATGATCGTAATGCAATTTCTTTCACTTAAAACCAAGTCAAGATGAGGGATAAAAGACTTGTTGTTTGTTTTCCTAAACAGTTAAAATAATTGCAGATCAAGATAGAATGATCACATGGCTGATACAGTCAACATGATGGGAATCTTATTTAGTTTTTTCCCCATGAGGTTGTGACAAGTGCCACTTTAGGGTTCACCAGTTTGGTTGTGTGAGGATGAAATTACCCAATGTCCTCCAAGGTGGAATTATGGGTTCATGGTGAATATTATGTGGAAATTATTATATATATATATATATATATATATATATATATATATTATATATATATATTATATATATAATATATATATATACAATCACGCAATGTTTTATTTGGTGGGCAAAATATATGAAGGAATGTGCGGAGGGTGGGTCGAACCCGTGACCTCCCCCTCCCAAATCTATTGTATTACTATTGAACCAAGTAGTAGACATGTAAATGGTGGCACCAAATACTACAGTTAAGCCTACAACTATGCTGACGTCAGAGCAGATGGAGCCAGCATTGCAGGCTAGCCCCTCACCATACGACCACGCAATGTAACCGATGGCTAGTGCTAAAGGATAAGCACACTTAGAGTGTTGCTAATATGGGATTAGCTTAATTATTTCATTTCCTATGTTGGCGGAAGTTTTGGAGGCGTGCCAATTTTGGCGATAATAACTGGAGCCTTATCCAGTTTTAGTGGGGTTTCCTAGGGAAACATTGAATGAAGCATATCTTGAGCAATTTTCGACCAAATTGAGATCAGAAAGAGTTGTTCTTGGCTAATTTGGACATTCTGAACACATTGGTGCATTTATTAGGATCTACAGAGCTTTGTAATTAACCATTTTTCCATATTGAGCTACTACAGAGGCTCAAGCCATGAAAACTAGACCAAGGAAATGTAGCCTAGGAGGGGTGAACTCCTTTATCAAAACATTGTGTTAATGTGTTTCTTTGATAGTTTTCTGTATGTACATGTTTTTTGTTCAGTCTTTGTTTTTGAAGTTATTTTTTTCATGAATATTTTTTAAAATTTAACGAAATTTACCTAATTGTATGCATAAACAACTAATGAAACCTTGACACAAGAAGTAATAAGCATGCACATATTTATAAATCTATAATTGTTATTAGCATTGCAAAACTAATCATACAAAAAGAGATCATCCTATGAGGTTTTTTAACAAGTCATATTAACTAAGGGGATGGTTGTTTTAGGCATGACAATGGCTTGCAAATTTTGTTATTGTTGACCATCGTCAACCTTGGTGACTCCACAAGGAGGATTTCTTTCTAAGAAAGTTAGGAATTAGGACTTTAGTTTGTATTGACACAACTTTAGTACTAGAGGGTAGCTTGTGGGTTGTTATGGGGGTTGGGAAGAAAGGGTCACAAGAGAATGGGATGTAGAGACATCAATTTTAGTGAGTTGTGCAATAAATAGTTAAGGTTGAAACAAGACTAAAATGACCCAATTGAAAGAAAAAGGAGGTTTGTTACTTTCTGTAAGTAATTGTTGCAGAAACGTAGGTATATCAACTAACAATTAACAAAAAGATATTGTTATACAACATTATACTTGTCAACTGATTTTTTGTTGCCTATAGGACCTTAAAGGATATATGAGAGTCAATGTTGAGAAGAAATAAAACTTAACAATATTAATGCAATCATAACTTAAATAAGAGACTAAGAAAATAGAAAAAAAACAACAAAGAATCCCAACCATGTCTAGAATGTATAGGTTGTGCATAAATCACTGGTCCCGAACCATTATTGTTCAGGTTAACAAGAGGAGTATAAACATGTGGGGGAATAAGGGTGCCCACGAAATATTGTTGGGCCAAAGGAGTTTGTTGTGATTAGGACTATATCACAGACTAAGGGTTTATCTGGCCCAACAAATTAATCACAACATTATTAAGAAATTGGTTTAGTTCCTAGGGATCTACATAAAAATGGATGTAGATTCTTGTTCTCCTTTCCCTTCTTATACCAAATTATTAATCTATATTCCCAGTTCCTCTAACTTTTCCTCTGCCTCTTCCTATGTTCCTGTTAAAAATATCATTATCTAGAAATTAAATGATTCATTACAAACATGTGATTAATGATTCAATGCCATTTATTTCATGAACAAAACACTAAGTTTCAAGAGAAAATAGAGGAAAAATAATTCAAATAGGGATAGGGAAAAACATTCGTATGCCTTAATCAATTAAGGTGGCAGCATAAGTTAATTGAACAATGTGGGCAATCTTTTTTTTTTCTACGTTAAGACTAACCTAAGTACCCACGGGGATTTGAACCGGTGACCTATCGCAAGGAGTGCCTTAACAGCACACCCATTCACTGTCAATCCAAAGCCCCATGGGCAACAATGAGGGCAATCTTATTTGGAACACAGGTCTTCTATTTTTTTAAATAAAACTAAATGTTGACAAATGTATACAATTCTTGTAATATAAAATAACAGTAAGATGAATAGAGCGAAGGCCCAAGTATTTATATCATATATTCATAGAAAGTACTCGTAGTAAGAGGAGAAGAGACCCTTGTGACACATAATATTCCAGAGACCTAAACCATTTTATTATCAAATTTCCAACACAAGGCCAAAATAAAGAGACCAACATAAAAACTCATTGTTTTGACAGCTAAACACTCATGGGTTACCTCACATGCAATTGAAATTCAACAACATGAGAGAGTAAGTTGAGTGCAAACACTGCTTAATGCAGCAAACAATGGTTGCTTAATGAACATGTAAACCCTTCGGATGGAAAATATTTGTTCAAAATTTCGCTGTACATACAGACATTTCAATGGTTGTTCGAAAACAAATGTTTGATCAATTCGCTATGCATGGCCCATACATTGGTCTTTTGCTTAAAAACCTGAGGCTCTAGAGGTCCCGCATGTAGTTTATTAAAGGAAACAAAGAATATTGAATTCAATTAGGAGAAATAACACTAAACCAATTTTAACAATAAAAAAAAATCCATAACAAAATGTGTTGATAATCCTTAGAGGAAGGAAATAATGACCTTATCACACAATCTTTTTATTCGAGTCGATGCATCGTAAGTAGGGGTTAATATCTACTTGTTAACCAACAAATATATTCATAAAACTTCCACGGTCATTATGTCTAAACCTAATTTAATGCCAGGCAAATTATCCTAGGGCTCAAAGGACTCGAGGGCTTCAAGTCTCTAATCCACAGAGAAGAGCTCAAGAAACGATGCAAAAACTTGCTAACAGTATCCTCAGAAACATACAATCCAGAAAATAAATTTCTCAACCAAACAAGAAAGACCAAAACAAATACGTCTGTTTGCAAATAGTTAAGGGAAGCATGGTGAAAGAGGAGGAGAAAAAACACGTGGTGTTCCATAAAGAAAACAATGGCATTGTGTTAATACATACCTGGTGTAGCGTGTAAAAAAGAGATTGAGATTATACAACCAATTCTATGTCAAGCTACGGAGCCCTTAAAAATGGTAAAACCGCCAGCATCTTACATAACGAACTTTGCAGCATACCAGGGATTATAGTAGAGTGAAAAATCTTCATAGGGTTTTCGAAATGCCACAAATCAAAAAAATAAATAAATAAAAGGTGTTGGAGTAAATTGAAAAGAGGAGTGAGGAAAGTGTTGGGTTTCCTGTTGAATCATCATATGTTCCAGAAGATTTGACTCAGGCGTATCATAGCCACGGATGAGCCACACACCAATGAATTAACCATTCAAGCCAATAAGGAGGAGCCACATCACCTTCCCTGTCACTCTATCAATGTAATTTGAAATGTTGTATTAATGCATGACGAGATGGGAATTGTATTGAAATGTGTGAATGTTCAATCAAATTTAAGGTTTGTTGATAGAAAATTAAATTACTACAATACGTCTGGAGGTGTGAAGTTATCATGCCAAGAAATATTATATACTATATCGCTAAAATGCATACCAATCTAAGATTTGGAATGTCGTTGATTGAACCAAAAAGATTCACCTTCACAAGTCCACAAATTAAATGTATAGCCCAATGTCATTTTGGATGCCAAATGTCTAATGGGCATAAAATATACATATATAATCCTCATATATTCCGAAGCCAGAATCCACGTTTTACCAGTCATCATAATATATGAGATGCCAAATTTTACAACGACATACACTTAATATATAACACCGCATCCCATGATGAAGGTAAAATGATCATCATAAATTTTATATGACCATGCATGGGATGAGATACAACAGTATTCCACCATTAAAAATACAACTTAACGATAATATTTAATCACCCTTCAAACTTGTAATAAAAAGTATGGTTATGCACATTTTCGAAAACATAATATATAACCTTCGTGCCATACAATTTACAAGAATAAATATGTGGTTATTGTCAATTATATCTATAAACCTTCTATCTCGAGAGGTATATTCTTAAGAGAGGTCCCACCTATTGGCTCTTCTAACAAGTCATATTAGTTAAGGGGAGGGTTGTTTTAGGCATCACAATGGTTTGTGAATTTCTTAGTGTTGACCATCATCAACACAAACTGGCAAAAATATTGTATCTTTTATTTTTCTTACCCACTAGCATCTTGGCAATAAGGGCCTTCATATACCAATAAAGGGCACCATAGTACGTCGCTGAGTCAAGAATTCAATGTGCTATATCTTCCATAATTTTGAATCTGAAAATACTTATCTATCATGAACTGCACAAGACACTACATTTTGAATCTTATTCCTGGCGTCAGGAGGGATGACTATATGAAAATTATCAATGACCGCTTGGGCCTACTGTTAGGCATGGTTATGGCCCTAGGGACCATGACCACCCCCCACACCTATTTTGCATCTATTGACATTGCATGGAAGACAAAAGGGTGTGAACCCCGAGGTATGAATACAACTCACACAGATTCAATCCAAGGATTTCCAACTAGCTAATATAAGAAGTCCATAGAGCATAAATTGAGTGTCTGCTATAACAAAGAAACCTTCAGAGAGGGAGAGAATAATACAAAACCTTTGCAAACTAGCTGCCATTAGAAAAATTCCAAGACAAAAACTTGACAGTAATGTTTATCCCATGGGGGAAAATAAGATAATCCAATGATAGAAACAAAATCCCCGCTGTTTTCAAGCCTAGTGGAAAAAGCAGGAAAAAATATCTAGACACCCAAACCAAACTTAAATGCCCTGGGACACAAATACCATGAATGGTGTGATCTACATATATTAACCCTGGAAAATGACAAACTTTGTGAGCTAGAGATACATTCAAGCCTAAAAAGACAAATATAAGATCTTGTGGATCAATTGAATCACTTCTCTAGTAAACCCATAAGAATCAAAAGAGAATCATGTGAAATATGCAAATCACATAGATCAAAAGGGGGAAACTAGTTCATGCATACTAGGAAGGGTGATACACCTAGAGATGGAAATGATGTGTCAAGGACTTGAGGACTAGACACATAAATATGCCCCAAAGATAATAATTAAAACTACACCACTAATCTTCCCTTACAACCACCTTAAAAAGTCACTCAAACATGCAAAAATCAGAGCCGTAATCTGAAAACTTCTTTTAGGAATTACACAATGAGTGTTCCATACAATCTTCTACCAAGGAATTTTTAACCAACCTCACTCACAAATCCTTTCCTTGTTTTTCTCCTATATAAGGTCAAACTGATATTCCTCTAATGTAAAAATACCACACAACTTGCTCTCCCAAGTCAACTTCATTTATACATACATTAGTTTAATAAAGGATTAATCTGCATGCTTAATGTATGTGAGGGGGCATCCATACCACCCACTTCATTTGCTACATTCTCTAGTCCAGGATGGTGGGCATTGTAGAAATATGGTGCATAATTTCAATTGTTCAAGAAATTTTAATCTAAATCAAGAGACACGGTGCTACTCTACTTCTCTACAAAAATTGATTCAAAATTTAAAACAATGATATCAAACATACAATAAGAAAATGAAAAACATGTACAATATTTTTCTAGGGTAAAGAAACTACTAAAAACCCCTTAAGGCTTCTTGCATTAATGAGATGAAAAGAGAACGTATTACAATTGTTAGCTCACTCTAAGCTCAACCTGCAAGTGAATAACTTATCTATTTTCTCAATGAGAAGCTATGACCGAGACTTAGTTAAATTCAACCTCATCTTGAGCCCATATTTCCTTGCAAATTTTCTGAGGAATTAGGCCCCCATTATTTAGGAATTTTCCTCCAATTTATTTTGCAATTCCCAAGGTCTATCATCTAACTCCATGCAACACTTGTACACTCAAGACTAGTCTACAAATGATGTTACACTGACTTGAAATCTCCACCATAGCTGGGGAACTTGAATTCTCTTCATGCACAAGCTAGTTGTGGTTGAATGATCAGTTAATTGGATGATCACTATGTTCGATTGTTGTCCCACTACAGAACTGACCTTCCACTAGTTCTGTCAACAATTGGAACTAGGTTAACTAAAAACACCTTGAAATAACTCACCTTGATTGATACAAATTAGAAATCACACATGCTTAATTGAAATCCAAGTCTTGTAACACAAATTTACTAAGTTAAATGAGTGAAAAAAGCCATGTCACCTCAGTTAACTTCCTCAGAGTTGTCTTCTAATGTGGAGATTTGAATTTTCTCAATTTGACAAAGGCAAAGTCAAATTAAGACTTTCTTACTACATTTGTTAACACTCCCTCCCAGTGAGAAAGGGATTATCAACTGCCCCTATCTTGTACCTCTAGAATTCAAACTTCCCTCTTGACAAAGCCTTTGTCAAGATGTCAACATATTGTTCCTCTATCAGAATGTATTGTAGAAACGTTATCTTCCTCTGCACATAGTCTCGCAAATTTTATCATATATCTATATGCTTGGATCGATTGTGAAATATTGAATTCTAAGAGAGCTTAATGTAACTTTGATTATCATAATAGATCACATTTGGATCCATCATTTTACCGTGTATTCCCACAAGGATCTTTCTCATCCAGATCACCTCACATGCTACTTGACTTCTAGTCATGTAGTCTGCTTCTACGTAACTTAACACCATAAATATTTTCTTCCTACTATATGAGGAAATGGCTACAGACCAAACACTTAAAATTTTACCTAATGTACCTTTTCCATCAGATGGGCTCCCTGCCCAATTTGCGTCTACGAAGCCACACAACTTCACTCCCTATGTCCATCTATACCATAATCCATACTAATTATTGCCTCTGAGTTACCGTAAAACATGCTTCATCTATTTCCAATACAATTTGGTTGGCCTAACCATAGCTTGTCTCAACTAATTGACTGCATAGCACATATATCGTCATGTGTTCACAAGATACAATACTGAATCCACTAGCTATGGATAAATTGTATCATCCACTTCTTCATCTAAAGTGGCATCCTCCTTCCTCCAGTTCGTCACTAGAGGTGTCTCCATGGGTTTAAAACTCTCCCTAAGAAGGGCAAGCAAGACATGCAAGCAATTGAAGAAGAAGTGATAAATGAAAAAGTGGCCCAAGTTGCGACCATCGATGACGCAACTCAAGAAGAAGAACAACAAGTAGATGGTTCATTCACCTAGTTGGCTAAGAAGTGGGAAGACTACTTGTCGAGTTGAAAGTTGTAAATATTTTTGTAAAGCACATGTCGTTTTTCCCATAGTTGGGCATTTTTTAAAGTGATGCATGTATAAATCAGTGTTTTGTGACATATTGTTTCTTTTGATTCTAGGTAAGTCAAATAAATTTTGGGTAATTTTTGTAATAAGTCTAAATTTTATCTATAAGTCTTTTGGAGACCAAGAGTCCTTTTTGTGGGGAGGCGTGATCCAGATGAATCCTAAAAGGCTCAAAATTTTATTGTCTTAAAATTAGTTGTTGGTAGAACCTTCCGTATTGATCATCACAATGATTCCAATGGTGCAAACAGCATGTCAACCAGACATCGTATGAAAAAGTTATCACGTTCCGATCAGAAACATAAAAAAATTTGTGTAGGTCTGCCTAGTCAACAATCTGTACTACTGACATGCAATATTGACTCGGTCTGCTAATTTGGCAAATGACTAGGTTTCAAAAGACCAATGGCATATCGCCACTTGTCAAGTTCTTACTAGTGCTGAAGTGATGAATTTTTATTTGGTTTCATTTGATTGGTTGTTGAGTGGCCAACCACACGTTTCCACGTGGCCCAACTAGAGGCCGCCATGTCATACCATGGGGCCACCAAAAATTTTGTTGAGAATTTGAAGTACACTCTCCAAGATTTTGACGCAATGCCTCACACCTACTAAACTCTGCCATAACCAATACGTTATGGGTGTCCCTTGTTAAAAGGACTCACAAAAACATTATTTAAACTTTAGTTGGGGTTGACATATGGTAAGGGGTCAAGGGCTAGCACCTAGCCCCAGTCACATCACCCAAAAGGACCACGGGTGGTACCAGGGCTTAGGCCCAACCCCCTCTACATTAAAAAACAATTCATGTGACCTTAAGCCCAGGACCAACGGTCGCTTTAGAGGGAGCTAAACCACAAGGGCCAGCCCTAGGTCACATGGAGTGGCCATATGACAAGGAGGGTGCACACATGAGTTAATGGAGAATTTAATCATCTCACAAATTGCACCAAAATTTTTCCAAGTTGTTTCTCCGTTAGTGAAAAGTGGTGTGAAATTGTAGGATAGTTGGCCGGACTTGGCGAATTTTTGGGTTGACTAGCAGCAAAAGATGGGAAGCTTGTAGCTTTTAGAGTTTTATCCAAATTGAGCTCCGAACGAGGATTATTAGGGGTGTTTGGATATTATGATTCCATTGGTAACATCGGTTTTTTTATTAAAGCACATCTATAGATTTTTTTTGCAGGTTTGAGACTAAAGGTGTATGGATCAATCAAAGCTTAGAAGTAGTTCTAAAGGCTATTTAGACATGGAGAAGACCTTGTAGGGGTATTCTCAATTTCAAAAGGCTACTACAACAGTTGTAACCATTAGGGTTCACCTCAAGTTCATCTTCTTTTATTATGAAGTTTTGTGTATGTACTTCAATGTGGAGTTGAGGTGTCCACATGCTTGTATTAGCTCATTTTAGTTCGAGTTGTGTCATATTTATAGGAGATGCTTTGAGTCATTGTTTTTTTTAGAGTTATTTATAGGATAACATTACTTAGGAGGGGTAATAGCCATATATTTATTGCATCACTTGTTTATGTACTCCATTGGAACGGAATATATGAGTGTTCTAGTCATGTTGACAAACTAGGAGATGTAGCCCATGAGGGGTGAACTCTATTAACAAATTTTGTTTTTCTCTTCTTCTTTTTTGTGCATAAATTATTTCAAAGCCCATTTTTCATGCTTTCAAAGTGTTGACATGATCCTCAGTTTTCTTTTATTTTATTTTGGAAGTAGAGGAAGAATTCACTTTTTCAACTTTTAGATAATTGTTTCTTTTTATGCCTTCTCTAGATGGGTTTGCTTGAGTGGAAGTCTTCACTCTTTGTTCCTTAATTTTTGGCTTCTCCACAACTTCCTGAGGCTCCTTCTTTGGAGCTAAAATCTCCTATTATGGTGGGATATGAAGCTCCCTCTCAAGAGAGCACCACATCACCTTCTCCTCATCAAACTTTACATCTTTTCACACAAATATCATTATGAGGGAAGGTAAGTACACATGGTAGTTGTCTGGAGTTTTGGTGTAGTAACCCATAAAATCTCCCAACTTTTCTATTCACTCAAATTTATTCCTCAAATCTTTGGAGACATGGTAGTAAACAAAGGTTCCAAAAATCTTGAAGTGATACACATCCAACTTTCTCCACGAGAAATCCTCGTCCAGTGTAATCATACCAAGAATCTGATGAGGACTTTGGTTCTGCAAGTAGATAGTTGTGTTACATGCCTCTACCCATAAATGTACTAGTAGACCTTGTTCATGTAGCATAGATTTCGTAGCTCCAAAAATGCTCTAGTTCTTTCTCTCAACTACTCCATTCTGTTGTGGATTGTGGGGTATCGCCAACTCTCCTTGAATGCATTTTTTTGCACATAAATTTTTGAAGTCATTTGAAACACACTGACCTCCATTATCGCTCTCGAGATCCTTCACCTTCTTGTCAGTCTCTTTCTCAACTAGTACCTTGAATTCTACAAACTTTGAGAATGTCTCATTCGTCTTCAGCATGAAGAACATCAAACACTTTCTTGAGAAATCATCAATAAAAATAGCAAAACACCTATGTCTGGCAGTTGAGGCTATTAAGAAAGGTCCACTAACATGAAAGTGGACTCTTTCCAAGACTACATGTTGTTTGTTGTCTCGATCATGGAACTTGTATCTTACATGCTTCCCCAAAGTACAACCTTCACAGACATATCGTTTCTCAAGTGATCTTGTAGGGATGACAATGGTTATTTGTTGCATAATATCTAAGGTTAGATGATGCAAATAGCCCAATCTCATGTGCGAAAGTTCATTGACATCAAAACTCTACACATTCTCTTCCTTATTTCTTAATGTAGCACAATATTCCACATCAATTTTATACAGGTTCTTCACACAAACATCGATATGATTCACCTATCAAATGGTTATGTGTCTAAGGAATGCTTTCCCTTTTCTAAAGATCACTTCATAACGATGGTCTCTAAAAAATGTGACAGAGATGAGATTCTTCTTTAGCCCTAGAACAAAAAGGACACATTTGAGGTGAAGAGGGGATCTTCACTCCCTTTGAAATTTTATTGTACCAATATCGGTAGCACTATACCTTCTATCAACCCCTAGCTCAATATGCATGTAGATATATTTCTCCTCCAGGTAACTGAAAAGATCTCTACACCCTGTCATGTGGAACGAGGCACCAGTGTCCAAGTACAACACACTCCCCATCACCATGTTGGCCATGCATGTGATAAGGGTGAAGTCAAGATCTCAATGAAGCAAAGATTCACTTGCTACTCCTCTTGAGTTCTTATTTCTAGACTACTTTTGTGGAAACTTCATAGTATAGTGCCTAAATTCATGATAATTAAAGCATTTTATTTTGGACAAGTCTTTCTTCTTGCCCCCTTGGCTAGATTATGGTTTGGTTTGAGACTTCTTCCCTTTGCCCTTCTTTTCCTTTCCAACCAAGGCAAATTTTTCTACATCCTCACCTTTGGGTGAACTTGCATATCTAGTATTCCTCCTAATCTATTATTTTACCAAACCATACCGTAAGAATTCCTAATTTGATAATTTCTCCCTCCTATGCATCGAGTCATAGTAGCTATGCCAACTTTTGGGAAGGCCTAGAAGAGCTAGGATCACCATGTCATCTTCTACAACATTCACACCAACCTATCCAAAATCATCATGAGTTTGTGTAAATATGATGTGATACTGTAGAATAGTGTCATTCTTTTGTATATTGATATTTCAAAGTTTTTCTTTGAGGACCAGATTCCTGTGGTCACCACTATTCTCAAATATCTCTTCCAGTTCCTTCCACTTTGTGAAAGGAGTTTCTTTCCCATGGATATTTGAGACAATGTGGTCTCACACTCCATCCAAGATCATTCTCCTCACCTTGGCTACCTATTTCTTCCATTGAGACAAGTTTTGGGTATCAAAAGATCCTAGTTTCTCAATGTCTATCTTGACATATTCTAGAAATCCTTTTTGATTAAAAATGGCCTCCATGTGATCCTTCCATGCAATGAAATTTGTGATGCCTTCTAAGGCATACTCTAATCTTAGCCCATTGAAGGTCATCTTCCTAACTTTGAAGAGATCCTACTACACTGAAGCTGCAAAACTGAACCTCCTAAGAAACAACTATGAAATTATTGTTCTAATGTGAATCCAGCTCTGATACCATGTAGAAATATGGTGTATAATCGTAACAAATCAAGAAATTTTAATCTAAATCAAGAGACACAATTCTACTCTACTGCTATGTAGAAATTAATTCACAATTTAGAACAACAATATTAGACATGCAATAATAAATAACACACCTTCACGACATTTTTCTATGGGAAACAAACTACTAAAACCCCTTAATACCAATTGCATTGATCTAATGAATAGATAATGTATTACAATTGCTAGTTCGCTTTGATCTCAACATGCTATTGAATAACCTATCTCTCTACTCAATGAGAAACTCTGACCTAGACTTAGTCAAATTCTTCCTTAACTTGATTCCCTATTACCTTGTGCAAATCCTAAGGAATTAGGCCCCTACTATTTAGTAATTTACCTCAAATTTATTGTCAAATTCGCAAGGTCGATCATCTGACCGCATGTAACACCTGTACACTCAAGGCATGTCTACAATTGATGCTACACTACCTTGGAATATCCACCACAGTTGGGGAACTTGAATTCTCTACAAGCACTAGATGTTTTGGGTAGATTGATCAATTAAATGGGTGATTATTGAGTTATACTATTGTCCCATTGCACAACTAACCTTCACTAGTTCTATCAATAGTTGGAACTAGTTTAATTCAAAACAACTTGACATAACTGACATTGATTACTAAAAAATAGAAATCACATATGATTAACTAAACTATAAGCCCTCTAACTCGAATTTACCGAGCTAACTGAGTGATAAGAGCCATGTCACCTCAATTAACTACCTCCAAGTTGTCTACGAATGTAGAAATTCAAATTTTCTCAGTTTGGCCAAGGAAAGGTCAAATTGAGACTTTCTTCCTGAATTTTTCAATAGGAAGAAATCCAAAACCTCTAAAGTATGGGTCTATATGTTTATTGGTATTTTGGAATTCCATGGTCTGTATGTATATGTGTAAAAGAGCTTTAGTGAATTGGAGGCATGCAATCTTATGACTTTGTTACAAGGTGTTTTGTTTCTCATGATTGCTTTCTTATGCACGTGGGTGTTGGTCGTGTTATTATGATTTTTAGCCATGTACTAATTCTAGATTTTACATTGTATGCATGATTGTGATGATATTAAGATTGTGTAATTTTAAAAATAACAAATGTTGTTGTGTTATATTTCTTAACTAACCATAAATATTGTAGATGTCATGGTTGCAGCCTTGGTAAAAAGGTTGATTTTAATTAATTTTGTTGGTCTTCATAAAGAGATTGAATTTACCTAATGATGTTTATATTAGTTAAGAGGTTGATTTTAAACTTGAATGATTTTGGAAAAGGGGTTGATTCCTAAAGCCTATACTAGTTATGTTAGAAGAATTTTGTTATACACACACACACACATGAATATATTTATGCCACAGGTTTGAGACATCTTACTAATGTGGGCACATTTGAAATTTAAAATTCTTGGAACTCGCATTGAAAGTTAAAACTTGAGTTGTTTATTTTATTTTAACTAAAATCTAAGTAGATGTGTGACAACACCTAAGAAGACTAAGTCGAAACAAGAATAAAATACATGGTTAGTCGAATCCAACTGGAACAAGAAAGGGCAAACTCCCTTGGAAGAGCAGGGAATTTCAAGAGCTTGAAGGAAGAGTTGAAGAGTTGCAATGCATTAATTAAGAATCTTGCTAGAAAGCAGAAAGGGTTCAAAAATTTGAACTCAATGATGCAAAAATGCATGGAAGAGATTTTGTAGTAGGGTTTATCCTCGGAGGAGGGAAGCCTAACTGAAAGGCTAGAAAGAGGCCTTGTATAGCTATAAGGGAAATAAATCCAATATCATATTGGTTTTGTGGGGAGGAACATTTGAAAAGGACTACCTTAACATACCAAAAATGAATAAGTAGGAAGATTCATGTGAGCCACAAGTGCATGAACCAATAGTGAGTCAGGATGGAGGAAAGGAAGGGGCATCCCCTCACAATATATGATATGCACACATACATACATACATATATATAGAAAATCCTCTCCATGAACTATTTTGAGTGGCATTGAAATTTTTAAGTGACATAAAATCTTTGGAAACTGCTTAACTTGATTTTTGTACACATATGTGTTTACATATGATGGTGAAGGATGAAATGAAGATAGAAATCATGGGGATTAAGTTGATTTTGGTATTATTTTATGTCTCGTGTTTTTGATGATTGAATTTATATTTTTTTTCTTTACTTAACTATTGAATTTAAGCATGGACATACTATTTTGTTTGTGATTTTATGTTGTTGTCATGAAATTTTATTTTTGTCCCTCATTATTCTTATTCTTATCCTCTTTATGATTTGGGTCATGGTCATCGTTGGGTGTGAAAAGGGTAGCAATGTAACTCTACTAAATTCTGAGTGAAACCCAAAAGAAAAATGAAAGACTTGGATGAATCCTAGTTTGTGAAATAAAGGGAAGTGGAGGGAAGAAGGGAGGACAAAAAAACGAAGCAGGGAAGTTGGGTCTGTATGAATAATTGGACATTAAGTTGAAAACCATGAGAATGGAATGGGAAGGGAGAGTTTCCTTAAATAAAAATTGTGTATGGTCAATATTCTATTCCTCGTGAATATGAGAGAAAGGGGAAAATGAAGTAAAAATATGAGAATCAGTTTGGAACCATCACAATAACAAGATAAACCCTTGATATTTAAAAAATATTATGATGGTGTGTGTTAACACTCAGGTTGTCCCTAGGCTCCTGTTTAGGGATACGGCCGAGGTAACCACAAACCAATCTTTGGATTGCAGGTTCTAGCCCACCTGCAATCAGAGAGGGCTCTCTCTTAATGATTCAACTTTATTGATGATTTTAGGCTAGCTTTTGGCTCAGGGGTTTTTTGTTTGTGTTTGGATGGAAGGTAGGAATCTCAAGAAAAGAGGCAAGGTAAGATGTGATAAGTTTCAAACCATTGGTCATGGAGTCATGGATTAATGCTTGCTGTTGCGTTTTCTTGGTCACAAGAGTATTAAGGAGCGAGATAGCCACACATGATACAATTATCAATCTACTGGAAGGATGGGATGACGATCAGAGATGAAAGGAAAAGGAGAATCATTTCATCATACTGAAAAAGAGGAGAAATGAATGACTGATTATCTAGGAGCAGCTAAGAATTCCTAAACTCTCATTCATATGCGAAAGAAACAGCGTAAACAAGATCAGTTAAGTATACATGTTCATAACTATTTCTAATGAAAACATGAAAAAATGCAGAAATTGAGCTTAGGGTGTAGTTAAACAAATCCCAAGCTATTCTTCTTTTCTGCAATTTAGATGGCGGGACTGTGGTAAAACAAAACATGAAAATTAACTGAGTTGAGAAACACTTATTGAACCATGTAGAAGCACAGGAATTCTGTAATCACTCCTCGGCCAATTAAACACATCAAACAGTTTTGAAATCCATGCCTTCAGCAGTCTTTGATTATAGAAAATATGATAGTTACAGTGCGGGTCTCTACTTGAAGAAAATGTCGAGATAAAGATTAAGCAATTTCCTCGACTCACTCACCAACCAACCAACCCTTTACTCCATCTTTCAGGGTGGTATATATAAGCAAAATATCAGAATTCATTTATTACAATTGACCTAAACAGGTCTATTGGAAAAGCTTTTCTAAAACCTAAGTGTCACTGGAATTAAATGCAGGTAAGTACTTTGGGCTGCGCTAGAGGCAGCTGAATCGAAAGGAGTGCAATGTGGCCCTTGGAGGCTCGATGCGGTACTGCTGGAATGACTGTGCTTCGGGATCTGTAGTTCTGTTCTGGTGCGATTTAAATGTGCAATAAGCATGATTTGATAGTTTTGAGTGGCTTTGCCCTCTTTCTTTGACTTTGCTGGAAGGTATAAAATGTTCTCCTGCTTTGGACTGTTGTTAAGATCTTTCGCTGATACTCTTTGCCGCTACATTGATGGTTTCCGCCGCATGCTGATACTCTTTGACATGCTTTTTCCCTGTTGATTTGATCTGATACACTTTAATATCTGTCACTCATCCTTTCCTGTCTTTAAACCGGATTAATTTGGCAAAATCGGGCGATTTCGGGCTTTTTCGGCGCAAAACGGGCCAAGGAATCAAAAGATACCCTAAAGATTTCCCGAAATGGCCTATTTCCCGTAGTGATGCGCGATTAGCGCTTTGCGCTAATCCCGCATCAGAAACTGCCTCTGTTTCTTGTTCTAGAGCTCCGAAGTGCGATTTTTCTTCCTGCGAGAATTTTCGGTTTCTTGGCTGCTGACGCCAGCATGATGTCAGCAGTACGGCGGATGACGTTAGCGGTGGGTCCCTGGTACAGATGTGACATGGTAGGGTGCTCATATTTGAAGGCGATGCGATGAACTTCTCTGATGCAATCGCAATATCGCATCGGCGGGGAACGAGAAGGTATTTTAGTTGGACATGCGATGCTTGCGACGACCGATCACCGATATCACATCGGGTAACGACGGATGGGTCATAACTTATATGGTGAGAATATTGCGATCTTGTGATGCGAGCGGGCTTACTAGGATCTGCGGAGTGTTAAGGAGGTTGGCAAGGGGTCTATTGCGATCGGGAGGAGTGAGTACGTGCGTTAGACAAGCATTTGAGGTTTCGGAAGGGGTCAGATAACTTAAAAAGGGATTTTATACTCTGGAAGGAGTCCATTGTATTTAGAAGATGGTCTAAAGGGGCAGCATGAGGGCTCTTGCCAAGTTTCAGACAAACTGAGTAATTCCCGGGGGTACTTATGGTTATCTTTCAACCAGGGGGAGGGATATTTACATAGGGGATTATTTACATATTTTTAGTACGGGGACAGGGAAAATATAAGGAGTTAAATAATAATGTTAGTAGTTAATATGAAGATGGTAAGAAAGCGCTAAGTTCGGGAGATCTTAGGCTGCAACGAGGGGGTAGAACCTTATAGAGAGAGTATGGAATATATTTGAGTAAAGCAGATCTTCACCCAAGCTAATGACATGAAAATGATGGAACTTAAGAGGTATCAAGCATATCTTGACCTCTTTTTGGGGAAATTAGTTAATTATTGGGGGAGATGAAGAAAGGAAGTTAGTTATGCCTGTTTTTGAGTTTCTCACATAGAAGTTCCTGGGTATTGTGTCCTGAGTAAAGATGACACCTCAAAACCTGGAAGTGATGAGAAATCAAGATTCTGCAACCTCAACTACCTACCCAGCCTACTTACCTAACATTTTTTCTTCTTTTAGTTTGGGTGCACTTAGACTTGCAAACCCATCATTTCAATTTTTTTTTTATGCTTTCCTATCTACAAACTACCCTTATTTCATCCAAGGGCCCAGATTAAGCAGTTGGGCTCCTTTGATTCTCTTCCTATCTAAGAATCTGCAAGATTAAGCTGTTTGGACAGATTTTCATTCTCTATATTCTAAAATAGGAAATTTAAACCTAGGGAGACCAAGATTAAGCTGTTTGGACCTCCCTTTAATTGAAAATTGTGCAACACCGGAATAACTTCTCAAAATTTGGAAGGCAGTTAAATGAACTCTGAGTAGCCTTCTTCGCTTGGAGACTGTTAAGCAAATATGGAGAATTGCAGCATGCAAAGTATGGCATATTTGGCCTGTAAAAATGTCAATCATGAAATATGAGTAACCTGCTGCAGCAGGAAACTAACAGTGGCTCCACTTGGGGATGGTTTCTCCTTGTGAGAAGCCAAGAACAGCAGGTCAGATTTCCTTGTTTCTTCTGTTATTGCTCTGTTTTGAACGTCTTCTTCCTGATTGTTGGATTGATTTGAACCTTTAGGCTGGTAACAGCTCTTTCCTTCGCTTGTGCTGTTGTTAAGCTGTAAAGCACTGCCTGCCTTATTCTGCGTGCTTCAACATTATGGATTCTTGGAAAAATCAAGACACTGGTATATACAAATATGTACAAACATAAAAACACCACCTCTTTTTTTCTTTAATCAAAATGGTCATTGTAGTTCTTTAGCATTCGGCCATTGACAGGGCCTTCTTCAGTTGTGTTGCTATCTAGAGATTTGAGAAAATAGGTATTATTGCCTTTGCACAGCGCTGATAATGTAGGGACCTTTCCACAGAAAATCGAATTTTGTGTGTTTGTCCTTGTCTTCTCTTCGTGAATCCCATCTTAAAACTTTGCTGCCCACCCAGAAATCCTCTGCTTTGGCCTTCTTATCAAACATCTTCTTGAGTTTTTCTTGCAGTATTTGAGCTCTGTTGAAGACTTGTTCTCCGGTTTGCTGAAGGTGAACAGTTTGATTAACTCTTCTCTACATGTCATTCGGTTCAGCCTGAACTTCTTGCAACAATTTGATAGTAGGTATGCCCAGGGATGAAGGGAACTTGGCTTCCATGCCATATACAAGTTCATAAGGGCTCATCCCGATGGATTTCTTGGTGGAAAGTTTGTCTGCCCACAGAGCATTTGTGAGCTTCCCGTGCCAATTCTTTTTGTTTTCTTCCAGCAGCTTCTTTATGATATTAATGAGGCTTTTGTTGGAGGACTCAGCCAAGCCATT
>APFE031717511.1:45106-65478 GCA_000404065.3 Pinus taeda | reverse complement strand
AGGGATCCTTGCAATTTTGCTCCCCATGATCTGGATAGAAGCATACCATACTTTGTGGGAATGTCGGCTACTACTACGTCCATTAAGATTGTCTTGTTGAGGAATTGGACTAGAGAGACACAAAGGTCTTTGATCAAGCCTAAACATTTGACCTGACTTGAATCAAAGGAATACAGATCTTTGTACGGTCTGGTGACATCGAGATTCAACCTTTCCATTACAGCTTTGGGCATAAGGTTATGTGAGGCACCTGAGTCAAACATAGAATTATGCAGTATTTTGTCATGTATGTGTAGGCTGACATAAAAAGGTGGAACAGGTCCATATGTTGTTTTTCCGTCAACTTCTGGACCGAACAGTAGTTCATGGGTCTCATCTAAAACGTTTACATCATCCCTTACTTCTGGTAATTGAAGCGACCTTTGAATTTGTTGTCTGTATACATCATGTTTGGCAAGTTCTGAGAGGGGAATTGAAATCTTGAGTTTTCCAATCTCTGCTTCTAAACTAAAAGGTTGTTCCAATGAGTTCTTGGCGTTGATAGTGGTGAACTTCTCTTTTTCAGGCATACTCTCTATGTTTTCTTTTGGAATGTCAGTGTCACGGTGTATGACCGTTTGTGGTATCTCTGTTTTGGGAAGCTTTCTGGGAATGCTATTAAGATCTTCTTTTAGGGAGGAGGGAGGTAGAGGTTGATCAATAGGAGAGTGCGTGTCTGTTACATCCTCCACAGTAACCTGATGAGGGCTTGGGACCGAGCTGTCAGCTGGTTGATTGTTCGTGATCTTTCCTTTAATTTTGTTGAGCTGTTTGCTATCTTTTATTCTGCTGGATGGGGGAACATCAATGGTCCTTGTTCTTAATTTGTATTTCTTTTGTACCTCATATACAGCGGTATCATAGGCTTGTTTAAAGTCAAAGGACTCTCCCGACTTGGTGTGAAATTGTTTTGCATCAAGGTATGGTCGGTCTTCTTTCGTGAGGAAGATTTGTTGTTCATTTTCTGAATCTATCAGGTTCATATGAGTCCCATCTATGGGCTCAGCGGATGTAGATGCCACCGCATAGTTTTCTTGAAAAGGAGGCCTAATATCATGGTCCGGACTGGCCCTTGCAAGGTTTGTGTTTTGGGTTTTTCTGAAGTTTGGGTTCCTTATGGCATTGGGCTGTTGACCCTCCCATGAAGTTTTTCTCTCAACATTTTCCACTCTGTCTCCCAGCCTGTGGATGCCATTGATGATAGCATCTAGCTTCTGATCGAAGGCTGAGGGTTCTTCTTTGAAATTGGTTCTTCTCTCAGTTCTAGTTTTGTTTCTTTTAGCAATTAGATTTGCTTCCACACTCACTGCAGCATCTTGCATTTCTGCAGGGCTTTGAGGGGCTCTTTCCCTTAATTAATATGCCATCTCGGCATCAAAGCCATCCGGGACTTTGTATAAAGCAAGGTCAGGTGGAGGTCTTAAATTTTGTGGTAATGCATTGTAAACATTGTTAAATCTGGCACAGTAACCCAGAACAGCTTCCCCAGGTCCTCTTTTGATAGTATCATACTCGGACAGTATGTGCAGGGGGTCTTTCTTTTTCTCCCATCAGTTAATGAATGCCTGGTATAAGGCTTCAGGGTTTACTATAGAATTGGGTGGAAGTGCTATGAACCAGGTTCTGACATCACCGGTCAAACTTTGGACAAAAATCTTCATTCTTACACTGTCATCGTCAATCTCATAACTCTCGAAATAATCCTGCATTTTCTTTGTATGCTGTTGGGCGGTGAAGGAGGTTGCGCCATCAAAATAGGTGATTTTTGACTGGTAGTCCTGAGGCATATCCCCGGGATTAGCACACAATTGTAGGGGTGCATATTTAGCCATGATGATGGGGATAAGCAGAACAACTAAAGCAGCGGGGATGACAGGAACAACCGGGGTAGAAGGAGTAGTAGTGGTAGTAGGAATATGGGATAGAGGTGTAGAGGAGCTACTTGGAGAAGGAGGTGATGAATCAGGTGAACTTGGGGTTGACTGGAATAAAACTTTGACAGGGGTTGGTACACTGCTTGGCTGAACTGTTTCAGGACTCACAGCGGCTTGGTCTTCTTTTTGCTTTTGTTTTCTAATGATCTTAGGAATCAAATTCGGATTTTCAACAATAGCTGGGCTATATGGATCAGGATTTGATCGTGTATTACGTGTTTGCTTCATAGGAGCCAGCTTCTAATCTATTTTTTGGGAATATTTTCTAAAAACGCAACAACACAGGTCGACCGAGACTTTCACAGGTTGGTTTCTTCCTCTGTAGGGCTGCAGACTGGATTAATGAATTTATATGAGGATCTCCCTAGTGGAGTCGCCATTATGTTAGCACTCAGGTTGTCCCTAGGCTCCTGTTTATGGATACGGCTGAGGTAACCACAAACCAATATTTGGATTGCAGGTCCTAGCCCACCTGCAATCAGAGAGGGCTCTCTCTTAATGATTCAACTTTATTGATGATTTTAGGCTAGCTTTTGGCTCAGGGGTTTTTTGTTTGTGTTTGGATGGAAGGTAGGAATCTCAAGCAAAGAGGCAAGGTAAGATGTGATAAGTTTCAAACCATTGGGCATGGAGTCATGGATTAATGCTTGCTATTGCATTTTCTTGGTCACAATAAGATTAAGGAGCGGGATAGCCACACATGATACAATTATCAATCTACTGAAAGGATGGGATGACGATCAGAGATGAAAGGCAAAGGAGAATCATTTCATCATACTGAAAAAGAGGAGAAATGAATGAATTATTATCTAGGAGCAGCTAAGAATTCCTAAACTCTCATTCATATGTGAAAGAAACAGCGTAAACAAGATCAGTTAAGTATACATTTTCATAACTGTTTCTAATGAAAACATGACAAAATGCTGAAATTGAGCTTAAGGTGTAGTTAAACAAATCCCAAGCTATTCTTATTTTCTGCAATTTAGATGGCGGGACTGTGGTAAAACAAAACATGAAAATTAACAGAGTTGAGAAACACTTATTGAACCACGTAGAAGCACAGGAATTCCATAATCACTCCTCGGCCGATTAAACACATCAAACAGTTTCGAAATCCATGCCTTCAGCAGTCTTTGATTATAGAAAATATGACAGTTACAGTGCGGGTCTCTGCTTGAAGAAAATGTCGAGATAAAGATTAAGCAATTTCCTCGACTCACTCACCAACCAACCAACCCTTTACTCCATCTTTCAGGGTGGTATATATAAGCAACATATCAGAATTCATTTATTAAAATTGACCTAAACAGGTCTGCTGGAAAAGATTTTCTAAAACCTAAGTGTCGCTGGAATTAAATGCAGGTAAGTCCTTTGGGCTGCGCTAGAGGCAGCTGAATCGAAAGGAGTACAATGTGGCCCTTGGAGGCTCGATGCGGTACTGCTGGAATGAATGTGCTTCGGGATCTGTAGTTATATTTTGGTGCGATTTATATGTGCAATAAACATGATTTGACAGTTTTGAGTGGCTTTGCCCTCTTTCTTTGACTTTGCTGGAAGGTATTAAATGTTCTCCTGCTTTGGACTGCAGTTAATATCTTTCGCTGATACTCTTTGCCGCTACATTGATGGTTTCCGCCGCCTGCTGATACTCTTTGACATACTTTTTCCCTGTTGATTTGATCTGATACACTTTAATCTCTGTCACTGGTCCTTTCTTATCTTTAAACCGGATTAATTTGGCAAAATCGGGCGATTTCGGGCTTTTTCGGCGCAAAACGGGCCAAGGAATCAAAAGATTCCCTAAAGATTCCCTGAAACATCCTATTTCCTGTAGCGATGCGTGATTAGCGCTTTGCACTAATCGCGCATTGAAAACTGCCTCTGTTTCTTGTTCTCGAGCTCCGAAGTGCGATTTTTCTTACTGCGTGATTTTTCGGTTTCTTGGCTGTTGACGTCAGCATGACGTCAGTAGTATGGCAGATGACGTCAGCGGTGGGTCCCTGGTACAGATGTGACATGGTAGGGTGCTCATATTTAAAGGCGATGCGATGAACTTCTCCGATGCGATCGCAATATGGCATCAGCGGGGAACGGGAAGGTATTTTAGTTGGACATGCGATGCTTGCGACGGTCAATCACCGATATCGCGATATCACACCGGGTAACGACTGATGGGTCATAACTTATATGGTGAGAATATTGCGATCTTGCGATGCAAGCGGGCTTACTAGGATCTGCGGAGTGTTAAGGAGGTTGGCAAGGGGTCTATTGCGATCGAGAGGAGTGAGTACATGCGTTAGACAAGCATTTGAGGTTTCGGAAGGGGTCAGACAACTTAAAAAGGGATTTTATACTCTGGAAGGAGTCCATTGTATTTAGAAGATGGTTTGAAGGGGCAACATGAAGGCTCTTGCCAAGTTTCACACAAACTGAGCAATTCCCGGGGGTACTTATGGTTATCTTTCAACTAGGGGGAGGGATATTTACATAGGGGATTATTTACATATTTTTAGTACGGGGACAGGGAAAATATAAGGAGTTAAATAATAATGATAGTAGTTAATATGGAGATGGTAAGAAAGTGCTAAGTCCGGGAGATCTTAGGCTGCAACGAGGGGGTAGAACCTTATAGAGAGAGTATGGAATATCTTTGAGTAAAGCAGATCTTCACCCAAGCTAATGACATGAAAATGATGGAACTTAAGAGGTATCAAGCAGATCTTGACCTCTTTTTAGGGAAATTAGTTAATGATTGGGTGAGATGAAGAAAGGAAGTTAGTTATTCCTGTTTTTGAGTTTCTCACATAGAACTGCCTGGTGATTGTGTCCTGAGTAAAGATGACACCTGAAAACCTGGAACTGATGAGCAATCAAGATTCTGCAACCTCAACTACCTACCTAGCCTACTTACCTAACATTTTTTCTTCTTTTGGTTTGGGTGCACTTAGACTTGGAAACCCATCATTTCAATTTTTATTTTTTATGCTTTCCTATCTACAAACTACCCTTATTTCATCCAAAGGCCCATATTAAGCAGTTGGGCTCCTTTGATTCTCTGCTTATCTAAGAATCTGCCAAGAATAAGCTGTTTGGACAGATTTTCATTCTTTATATTCTAAAACAGGAAATTGAAACCTAGGGAGACCAATATTAAGCTGTTTGGACCTCCCTTTAACTGAAAATTGTGCAACACGGGAATAACTTCTCAAAATTTGGAAGGCAGTTAAATGAACTCTGAGTAGCCTTCTTCGCTTGGAGACTGTTAAGAAAATATGGAGCATTTCAGCATGCAAAGTATGGCATATTTGGCGTGTAAAAATGTCAATCATGAAATATGAGTAACCTGCTGCAGCAGGAGGCTAACAGTGTGAACGATTTGAGAACATAAATTTCACTTAGTATGCTTTAACATTGTAAGGTTCCCTAATGAATTCCTTAATGAAATTATGACAAGTATTAGTGCTAACATGTTGTGATTATACTCTTGGTATGAGAATAAAATGAAATTCATAGACGGTTGGAAATGAACAACAATATGACAACCGTGAATAATGGTGTGAAGAAGGGAAACATTTCTTAAAACATTGACATATCAAGTTTATTAATGTGGTCTAAGAAATTTATAACATGATTTGAAAAATGGGAAAGAGAGGTCATTGTTGAAACTTACATTGCAAATGACTCTCCTAACAGTTACAATGAGCATGAGTGAAGAAAATGTATTCAGGCTGAAAAATGATTGTGTGAACAACATGAGCAAAGAAATGTTGAGTATAATAAGTTATTAAGTATTGAAAATGGAATAATATTAGTTGATGTTCTTAATGATGGAAAAAAGGTAGAAGGCAAAAAGGATGGAATTTGGTGAATAACTTCTTTGACTGAATTGGAAACACTTGTTTTGATTTTCTGTGTTTTACATAAACATAAGAGGTCTTCTTAACCTTGATTTTATTTGACATTTGTGAGCATATGGATATGTTGATGATTAAATGAATGTATGAAAATGTCGTTGTGACTGAAAGGTTATTTTTATGGATCATTCTTATGAAATAATGGTTGTTTATACCTAGAAATTTGATGCATATATGAATGTATGTCTGGTATAACATAATGAAGTTATCTAATGAGATTTCCAAATGTGTGAGAAATATATTGAGAAAGTGTCAATTCTTGTTGATGATCATTATTGTTTATGATATCATGTTCCATGCTTATATTATGACCATGAAAATATTATTATGGCATCAATAGACATGCTAACTACTAACAGATATTGGGATGGGTAGACCACCTGGGATTATGGGTTTCCTAGGTTAAGGATATGTGATGATAAATAATATTACTGTAAACAAAAGACTATTGGGATTGGTAATTCCCACACTCGCTAGGAGGAAAGTGTGAGGGGGGGCTTATTTGGAGCATATAAACCACTGGGTGCTTGTTAGGCCTGGAAACTAATCTAGTGCATATGAGCCAAAGATTAAATATTTCATGGAGAATATCCACCACTAAGTGTTTTTCGGGTTTGGAAACCGATCCAGTGCATGTGAGTCAATGTTTGAAGACCACGTGGAGCATATACACCATGAGGTGTTTGTCAGGTTTGGAAATCGATGTAGTGTGTGGGAGTCAAATATTAGATATTTCATGGAGCATATCCACCATTGTGTGTTTTCTTAGTCTGGAAATCAATCCTATGTGTGTAATTCAAATGCAAAGAGGAAATGACTATGTAAAGTTATGTGAGCATTGTTGAGTGCTAGTTATGCTCAGAAAATCACTTAGTACGTGTGGATCAAAGAAGCAAGAGAAAATCATAGATAAGTATCACTATTTAATTTAATAAAATTCCTAATTATGGCCATGCTTTAGTTTTTCATCAAGCTATGATTGCAATTATTAAATTTTATGGACTAATTTCGTTTTGGTATGATATGAAGTGAAACAAAATTGCAAGGTTCACCTCAAGCATAAATATGTTAATGGGGCATCTTTTAAATATGTTGCAATTTCTTTATGATGAGTCTCATGATTGTTTTACACCCATGATGTAGGAAGAGAATTGGAATTCCCAGCATGGGTGTGTGCTGTTGGTTGTAAATCAAAAAATAACAACATTAAATAAATTTGATTGAACAGTTGCATACTAGAGCTAATAAATTCAATAATAGGGTCAGTGTAGTGACACTGGAACCAATAGTATTCATTGATTGCCATAAAACATGCCATGATGGATACAAATGTGTTAAGGTAGGAAATTTCCATGGTTGTGAGGACTCTTCCATTGCAAGTAAGAGGAACTAGATAACCTAAGGGATTAGGAAAATAGAGAAAGAGATGCTAGGGGAAAAAAAAAAATTGGTTCTAAAGAGTCAAGAGCATGTTGATCGAGATTAATGGTACAATGGGTGTGTCCCACAAATAAATGAGTAGAAACTATTCAATGAAGGAGCATTGAGCACAATGGACAATAACATTGGATAGTGGAGGTAGACAACACTCCAAAAACAAACTTATCAATATTGACAAGGTGAAACAATAAAGGAACTAAGAAAACGATTGGTTTGAAAGGGTGTTAAAATTTACACCCATTTAGTTTCTCGGAAAGAAACTACCAATTTGAATGCAATTATAAATCAACTATAATTATAAATATCACTGTTAAAATGTTGTGTTCACGAATAGAACACCAATGACAATGTTACTCTAAGGAGATATGGTTTGTGATAGACCCTTTTGTAACCCATCTTGCAAACCTCACCATGAAATTAAATTCATGTAAATTAACATGGAAATGTAACACAATTAATTAGATGAGAAAGGGACACATGTTCAATTCCTTTGAGAAGGAGACTTCTTGGGAAAGTGGGAAAAGTTTTCATTTAATGAAACCATGCATAACTAGTTTTCTTTTACTAAATTTGATAGAAATTAATGGTCGGTTTTGAGGAATAGTATGGGACTCTTCAATAGAGTACAATCCCATACTCCTCTTCCTTTATCGTGGAATACATGGGGAGATGTCAACAAGCATGAGTGATGACATTGAAAAAGAGCGGACAAGAGCATTAAAGTGCTAGAAGGAGCTTGTAAAAAGGGGGATTTGAAGATTGCATAGAAAAATAGGAATAAGGCAAGTGACATGAAGAATATGCGTGGAGGAGGCCTTCATTAGAAAATATTGCAAACAACCAATCAAAAGAGAAGCACTATGGAAAAATGAGAAAAAACCAGCATTGGGCAGTAAGGGAAATTTATTAGACAACAAAATCTTTATACTATGGCTGGAAGGATAAAGCATGCGGGTGAGAATGGAAGATATTATTTAGGGTGGAAACATAGTGGTATTTGAATTCCTTGTAGCAGTTCACTATTCTAGTTAATATTTCCATTGAGCACTCCTCCTTATGAACTAACCCTGGATCAAGGTGATTGATTGCAAGAAATATCACAATATAGTCAATCTAAGATTAGGTGAAGAGTTAAATTCTCGATCTTAGTTTCTAGTCACAATCATGCAAGATAAGTTTCTTATTCATATTCTTATGTAATTTAATGCAACTTGTATGCTTATTGTTGTTACTAAAATGCATATATTGTCATGAGGAGTGTATTCCTATTCATGGCTATGGTGTTTGGTTAAACCTATGATGAATGGATTGCATTATATAAATGGATTGTGTTGTGAATGGCACACACACACATACATAAATATTGCAAGAAAGCCTTTTGCTCACACTTTTATAAGTGTTTCTACTACTTTGTTTCAATAGCCTTATCTTCAACCTCACGCTTCTATGATGTTAAGGCTCATCGTCCAACTGCTTCAGTATCAAATTATCAAGTGGTAGTTATAGTAATTTACACGAGGTCTGTGAGGACAATCTATAAGAGAAGGAATTGTTTGTCTGTCGAGTGGCTTCGGGGCAGGGAACTATGCACTAATACCAAAACATGGAGTTCAGCTTAACCTATTGTTTATTGATATTGCATGGAGGTTCAACTACCCATATCTCACAATCCTTCCCACAAAAATGAGTGCAGGGAGAAATATATTCAACACTCCATTAATATATGGCAATGTTTTATTCAAGTTATGATACCTTGGAATAGGAATTCCACCAAGAATTCAATAATTCTATAATAATTATAAGAAGAGGCGGAGACAAAAATAAAACAAACAATGCCTCGTCCCTCCTAAACAACCTTACAAATTCCAATGTCAATGTCTTCACTCTCAAGAAACGTTTTATTGCACCTCCTGAACTATATCATGTCATTTTTCTTGACATGTTTTGTTGCCACCCTATCATTAGTTTACCACAATTACTGCTCACCAGACACATTGTTCATGGAATTGAATTGTTATCTTTGCATACCATAGTAGCTAATGCAATAAAATTGGATGAGTTACCCTATATGTAAGGATTTAGCTAAGGATATGATGTCTTCAATACATAATTGCCACAGTGTGGAACTCTATAAGTTCTTCCTCACAGAATGTGGATCCATTTAAAAATGATTCGATACCATCTAGTAGAGAGTACACAAGGGAAAAAAACGTTTGGAATGGTTCACGAGGGAAGAGGCCATGAGAATAAGAATTATTGCAATCGACACAAGCCTTTGTATTCCTCAGGAGAATAAAAATTTCACCACGCATCGAACAATGACATGAATGATTTCCAAGAATATATGCATTTAGGTGCGTTGATAGATATGATGATTATGGTGTCAACCATAATGTAGGTTTTCTAGGTAGACATAAATGGAGAATTGGTTCAGAGAATGTTAAGCAAAGTAACAACAACTCTTACATGTGAGACTAGCAGAGAAATTACCGCTTGATAATGTAGCAATGCCTATCATATAACTTCATGAAATTCAATGCAAAGTAACACACCATGAATCAAAACTAATACACATTACCATATAAACATAAATCTCCAATCAATGCACAAAGAAAACCATTGTACATACCATGTGTTGGCTTGAGGGGGCCTGACCCAGGTTTAGCATTAATTAGCCAAATAAATCCGTACACTACTAACCATTTTAGCATCAACGTGTGGAGCATGAGCCGAAGTCTCACCCGAAGCAGTATGGAGTGATGATGGAACCAAGCTTCCACACCCTGAGATGGTTTTGATGTCATTTGATTCCTTCTATCCTTGCCTTCTCGCAAGTCACTTTACTCTAGGGCTTGAAAAGACAAGCCCTTTATTCCGTCTTTTAATACTTCCGCGTAAGGGCATGATGGCCCTTTGTGTAGCCCTAGACTACTGCTCTAGTACTTTCATCTTGCTATGGCAACATTCCCTACATATTCAAATATTAATCTAAGTGACCATATTAGCTTATCAAAAATTATAGTTAACACTGTGTAAACAGATATTCATAAATTCATTCAATTATTCAATGTAATTGCATTCATTCACGCATCACATAAGCATAATAAAGTAAATTCATACATAACATATCAAGAGCATCAACAGAACAAAGACACAAGAATTGTTGAATATTTCTCTTTATTAATATCTTCCAAGTATTTACAAACTTTGTCCACCCTGTGCACGCAATTGAAGGGGTCCACGCACGCAGTTGCGAACTTCTACCCTAGGTCTTTGTGCACTTAGTTGCAAGAGTCTCTACCTACGTTACAACCCATGACTTAGACTTCTCACTTCAGAGCTACAACTCTCTTACATTGTGTGTCTCTAACTACTTAGAGCTTAGCTCTTTTTATACGATCCCATGGTCCGCGGACCATGGGTAGATCTCTTATAGCCAACCTTACTTTACAAAACTAAGGGTAGACTACCATTTATAACACATGATACCTTCACACTCCACGACCACAAAATGCAGATATTTTACAATTTTATTACAAAATTTGACTCAAACATCAGTTTTTAGACACAAAACTACCCTTGGGGGATCCCACGTCCAACAAGCCCCCAACACAAACATCATGACTCACCCTTGAGTCACTTAGTAGGCACAGAGATCTTTGTATGTAGCCCATCCAACTTGACCTGTATGACCGCTACCTCGCTCATGCACTGAGCTGTCGCCTGCTTCGTGTCTTTCACTGTTTGCTCGGTCACTACTCTTGCATTGTCATCTTGAAGCTTTTGTTGCGTCAGTTGTAGAGTCGCAAGTTTTCCTTCAATATTTCTTGTGATTGTGTAATCTTCCTCTAGCTAGGGCTTTAGTCTCACCTTTCGCACTACTTCCTTGTGCAGTGCTACGTCGACTTATTCCTTTAGCTGCTTGGCCTCTTGCAACTTGGCTAGCCTCTGTGTCAATGCAATAGTTTGCGCTATGCCCTTAACCTCATCATAGCGCTATTGTATCTTGTGCACTTCCATCTCTAGCCTTTTTATATTAGGGTCCTCTTGTAAGCTTGTCATGACCTCAAAGGATTGCTTAAACAACTGCGTGCAATCTGCTACTGCACTCTCCACCACCGCTACTGCCTCTATGACAATGGTCGCCTACTTTTCCTTTATTTATGGTGATGTTGAAGGTTGGGCCTTCAATTATAGCTCATTAATTTGCAGTCTAAAATCCAACTAAACTCGTGCCATCTCAGTCTAAGTGTCATGCACCCCTATGGCCAACTTGTGGATGAATACCTTGATAGGCTCCTCCTCATGAATGGCCCACTCTAGGACCATTTGGCATGCCTCCGCAATGATTTACATAATCCTCTTTCTCTAATTGGTCACCTCGGTCTCTGATTGGTCACCTCGGTCTGATTGGACCATATTTCTCTTTAGGGCCATCTTCTTGTTTTTGATAGATTGTTTGCTAATCACCTAGACGGCACGGTGCCCTCGGGTCCTTAGTTCTGTAATTACTCCACCCTGTAAGAGGTGCAGTGCTTCTCACAGAAGAACTACCACGTTTAACCCAAATCCCTTCAAGGTGATCATAGTAGGCCTGTCAGCCTCATTTCATGTGGTCATTGCTCCATCCAGAAGCGCTATCACACTGGAAGCCTTCATGCGCAGCATATCGAAAGCCTCTGAAGTGCCGATAGCCAAACTAGTAGACATTGTACCAGACTGTGACACACGGGTCTGTAACTCCTGCAACTCGGTCTGGATAGCCCAAAGGATGATTTGTTGCTATTGTTCAAATTGTTGCAGGGCCTCCGTGGTGACATCCCTGACTGTGTGACAGATCTCATGTAAGTCACCTTCTATCAATATGATAGGGTCCAGCGAGGCCTTGGCAGTCTTTGTTTTCTTCGTGGACCCTCCCTTCCCCATCTCTCTTGGGTGCTTAATGTTGGCAGAGATCTCTAGACAGTCCATGACGTGCTGTTCTGTTTCTTCCTCTTCTGTCTCAAGAAAAGATGACCATGTGCCTTTGTGAGAGTCATGCTCTATTCCACCCATCTACTTTCCTGCTTGCTCTGCCTGGGCCTTATCAGTGGCCTCCTTTTTCCTTTTCTCAACTAGATGTGCCCTCTTTAGCTTCGCCTCCTCCTTCTTCTTCTGCACAGTGGACTTGCTCTCACTGACTGCCAAGTCCATGGTAGTCGGCCACTCCACCAGCCATTGGTCAAGCACTGCATCAATGGCATCTTCCATGTCCAAATACAGCAAGTCGTACCACTTCTACACAGGGTCCTTCCATGCTCTGATGGATATTCAATGGAAATCAAATTTAAATTCGGTGTAGCCCTATAGGTTGGCATACACTTTTGGTGACAATCGTGGCTTGTGGTTGATGGCCATCCTCACGTTCATCTCCATCAAGATCCATAAGATCTTGTTGTCCTGGACTCGCTATGTGTCCTTGTTCGGCCACAGGAAAGCGTCCTTTGCTACTTCAGGGAGGTCTGGCATGACCGAAGGGAATTAGCTATCATCTGGTAGCTCCCATGTGACAAGCACTATCGACAGCAAGAGCCACACATAGTGGAATGTCTTGCTGAGCTCTTGCGCTTTGCGACAGTTCGCGAGGAACTCTCTGTGAAGGTAATCTGACTAGTTGAACTAGACTCCTTCGCGACGATAGGTGCTAACACCTCATTGGCGCGACACTTCCTCATTACCTTCCATGTGAGGATCTATGTGGCTGCCTTCGTAGTGGGGTCACAGATGATAGAGATAGAATACTCGCACGACTTCTTCACCAGTTTAAATTTTTCCTTCATTGATTCTACAAGAGCCTACTCAACACCCTTTCCGCCAAAGATCATCGCTACATTCTCACTTGTATATGGCAGGCATGTTATTCTGTGAATCAACCTATCTGTGATGAGTATTGGCTCTTCTAGCCATAGACACCCATCATGCACCAAGCACAACAACTGCTTGATGACCAAAACTATCACCGGGGTGCAGTTATAGTGTGGCACCCAGAGCAGGTTGAGCAACCCTACCTTCTCTACTCGCTTGAGTCACCTCCGTGGCTCCAAGGTAGTCATTCTCATATTCATATCTATGATGTACCGCATTAGCTACTCAGTTTCTAGGTGTGGGAAATTCTCATGGTCCACCAAGTCCCAGTCTTCAAACTTCAGTAGGGGCATTCGTGCCAAGCGTGGATTGTCGAAGACAATTTTGTTTGGCAGCAGAAGAGTTTGCAAGGGAGTGTTACTCTCATTAATGTCCTTTGCGACCTTGGACATAGGCTTGCATGAAGGGACATACTTCGACAACCGTGTAATAAGGTCCGCACCCTAGGCTTCAACCTCCTCCACTTCTGTTCCCATATCCTCATCATCCATTGGGATGTCTTCAATATCTTCCTCCTATGGTTCTAGGTTTATAACCTTGCCTTTTTCCTATGTAGTGGGCTTTGGTGGGTTTCTCCTTTGTGATGCACACACCAGTATGGTAGGTTGATTTCCCTTCTTGTCCTTTATGGTCTCCTTCGTTGAGGTTAGCTTTAGTCTCGTTGTTCTTGGCAATTTAGGGACCTCTACCAATACTTCGGCCACATTCGGAGCAGCTACTTCTGCCTCTATTTCCATTTCCTCTGCCGACTCCACTACTACTTGTTTAGTATTTATAATTTCTATGGGTCCTGACATAACACTTTCGAATAGGGCAATTTCGCAAATGTGGGAGTTTCCTTGAAAGCCTCGAAGAATTCTCGGTCCATAGGTGTTTGAGAGCTCAACAACGCAATACTCAAAATGCCAAGTGTTTCTTGTTGGACAACCACTTGTAATTTATAGGGCATTTTGAATTCAAATCCAACCGTTCCCCCTAAATTTGGTTCATTAATGCTAGATTGGTGGCAGACTTTGAAGGATTTGAGCCATAAATTTTGTCTTAAATGTCAGTTTCTCACTCCATTTGGGCTCACTTCTACTGCATAATCATGAACAGTAACTTTAATGGTCACTTTCTGGCCAACCTGCGTGATTTCTCTCTGGGTAGCGTAGAGCCCTCCACGCTACTGTGGACCTTATGACACTCCCTTGCTTTGCACCATCTTCTAATCGTGCAACTCCTCAAACCAGGTAGTGTGGTTTATAGTCACGCACCTCCTTTCAGCTGCCTAGAGAGCTAAGACTGTGCGACCTTCATTTAGTTACATGGCCAAACCGCTGGTGTATTGCTTCAAGTGACTGCCATTCACCTTTCCTAGGAAGGGTTCTCCATTCAATTTGACTAGCTGTAGCACTCCTCCATTCGTAATTTCCTTAATGACATAGGGCCCTAATCAGTGCATTCTGAATTTCCCTGGAAATTTATTAAACTTACTATCATATAGCATAACGAGGTTATTTATCTTAAATGAGCGCAACATAATGTGTTGATCATGCTATGCCTTTTTGTGTTGCTTTTAGACCTACTAGTGAAATACAGCCAAAAGAAATTCTTCCTCGAGCTCATCCAATTGTGTGAGCCTCTCCTCACATAGGCATTACTTCTTCAACACCATAGACAAGCCTAAAGGGGGTTTGTCTAGTCAACTTCTTGCATGTCATTTGATAAGCCCATAGTATTAGAAGTATGCGTTGGTCCCATTCACTTTGTTGAGCATTGAAAACCTTGGTCAGCATGTTTTCGAGCACCTTGTTGAATGCCTCCACCATCCCGTTAGCCTGCGAGTGATAAGGCATGCTCTTCTTCTGATATACCTAAAATTCCTCCGTTAGCGTGTTGATCATCTCATTTGGGAAGTGCGTACCATGATCAATCGTCAAGATCTTTGGGTAGCCAAATTGCGTCAGTACGTGCTCAAAGAGGAACTTTGGAGTGGTCGTGCCTGTGCAATCCTAAATAGGTTGTGCCTCCACCCAACCAGTCAAATACTTCGTCACTATGATAATGTACCTTGCTCTTGTATTTCCTTGGGGCTGAATGGGTCCCACAAAATCTATTTCCCACTTCTCAAAGGGTTGCAATGTCATCTATGGATTCAAAGGCATCTCATCCCTTTGGGATGGTCTGCCAGTCAATGACACACATCACATGACTTGCAATGCGCTTTTGAGTCCTGATGGAGGGTTAGCCACCACAACCCTAAGCATAGAATCTTCTACGCAGTTTCTCTTCCTTCATAATGTCCTCCCACGACACCCGCATGAGTGTCCACAAGGATGCTGCTTCTTTCGAAATCAAGTACATACCGTCATAATATGTCATCACTCCCCATCTTGTACAAATGCCCAGCAATGATAGAGAAATTTGTCACCCACACCACTAATTCCTTCTTTTGTTGGATAGTGTATCCTTCTGGTGTAGTACCTGTCATTAGGAAATGTATTATATCCCAAAAATGACTATTGATGATGTGCACTACAAATAGTTGTGCATCAGGCAATCCCTCTGCCAAGTTAGCGGGTTCCCCCCCCCGTTTCAATGCACAACAGATGGTCTAGTCCCACGTTCAGTCATCTAGGCTTTACAATAACTTCAAAATCATACTCCTTGAACAATAAGAGCCACCTATAGATTCTCCCCCCCAACACAGGCCTATTGACCAGGTACTTCAGTAAGAAGTGATCCGTATACATCTTAAAATGGCCTCCCAGCAGGTAGTTCCTAAACTTCTCGAGCGCACACACCATAGCTAACCCTTTGCATTCGGTGATGGAACAGTTCTTTTCCACTTTGGATAATATTTGGCTCATGAACGCGATACAATGGTCCAAGCCTTCTCTGCCAGCCTATGTCAGTACTTCTCCCAGTGCTACACATGATGGGTCGACATGTACATGAAACTCCTTCTTCCAATCCAGGAAGACTAGAATTACCGCGGTGACCATGTTTTCCTTCAATACATCCAAGCTCTTCTTACAGACATCGTTCAAGCAAAATGTGACATCCTTCTTCAACAATTTCTTCATAGGCATGGTGATCTAGGCATAGCCTTTAATAAACTTCCTGTAATATCCTATATGACCCAAGGTAGCACGCAATTGCTTTACACTCTTCCATGCTTCCAAGTTCAATATCATCACTATCTTTGTGGTATCTACCATTAGTCCCTGTCTGCAAACCACATGCCCAACAGGTTTCCAAAAGGAACACAAAACAGACACTTCTTTAGATTGAGCATGATCTGGTATCTTTGACAGGTATCCAGCATTAGGCGCAAACTTGTTACATGGCATTTTACTAGCTCGAACATGGTACAGTCATCTACCTCCAGGAACTTATGAATTAATTACTTGAACATAGCCACAACTATACACAAGAAGATCACAAGTGAATTTTTTAATACAAACAACATTATAGTGTACTGAAAGAAACCCCACTCAGTCATGAAGGTTTCCTTGCTCCTATCCTCTGGCGCGATTTTGATTTGGTGGAACCTAGAGAACCCATCAGTGAGGGAATATGCTTCTCGGCCACCTACATTTTCCGACATTGCATCAATGAATGGAGTCGGGAAAGGATCATGTAGACATGCATCATTCAGCTTCTTGAGATCCACGCATATCCTTATTTCATCCTTCTGCTTCTTTTCCTGTACCACCATTGGGGTTACCCAGTAAGCTCCCACCACAGGCTCAATGATGCTTGCTGCGAGCATCTTGTCTAACTTTAAGTGGGCCTTCTTCTTATATTTCAGATTGATACGGTAAGGCCTTTACTTAACTGACTTTGCATCAGGCTTTAATGTAATCTTCATCATACCTAGGTCCCTGATTATCCCCTTTAGATCCATAAACTTGGTAGGGAATAAATCCTGGTATTTGCGGAGCAATTCACTGACCTTATCCATCGTCGCATCATCCCAGTAGTTTCCAATCTTTGCGAATTTGCGTTCTATCTTCGCACCAATGTTTACTTGTTTCATTTTCAACGATGTTGTTATATCAGGATTCTCAATCTGCAGTCCTTCACCCTCGCAGTGACCTTCTATCTCTGGAATGTTAATCTTCTGTGGATCATCATCTTCTTCTTCTTCTATAGTCACATTATATCATTCCAACACGTGACTTAACTAAGTATCCCACTCAGGCTGAATCAGGTCTAAAGGATCTTGTGGTATCCTAAATATTGTTGCTTTCATTTCTTGTAGCGCCTCATCAATACAGTCAAACGCGTCTTCAAAACTGAATGTCATCATGAATCCCTCGTGCAGAATATTCCATTCACCTGTACCATGGCAGAGCTCTATTTTGAAATACCAGTTCATTGGGACAACATCCAGAGTGTGATAAAACAAGTGCACTCATTCAAGTTGGGGCTTTCTCCATATTCCTAGGCCCACATGGCCAGATGCCCATGCAAATCATCCTGCCCATCATACTTGTCTATCATTTGCATCTTAGGCTTCCCAAATCATGTCCTCATCATCCTCTTACATTCACGCCAATAATCAAATATTCCATTATGCATACCCCACCATCTTGTGGGCATAATGTGCAGTGCCTAGTCCAATGCTTGGAAGTGCTGCTTTTCTGGTACTTCGCACTTGTTATACTTAGCGCATAACTAGTTATCCCTCAAAATATGCAATACTATTTTCACGCTCTTTTTATGCTCCTCTTGGTTCTTAGAATAGATAAGTATATCATCAATTAAAATCAACATAAATTTATCTAAATAGGGCTAAAGGGTACCATGCATCAGAGTCATAAGGGTAGTTGGAGCATTAGCAAGGACAAAAGTCAATACTATGAACTTGTAGTGGCCATAACGAGTGCGAATTGAAATTTTGAAAATGTCCTCCTCCTTTATCCTTATTTGTTGGTATCCAGACCTCAGGTAAATTTTTTAGAATACACCTGCTCCTTGCACTTGGTCAAAAAGATCTTCACTGCATGGTAAGGGATATTTTTGTTTTGACAATCAATTTATTTAACTAATGATAATCAATGCATAATCTCAAGGTTCCATCCTTCTTTCGAAAAAATAACACAGGGGCTCCCCAAGGGGATACACTGGGACGTATGTATCCTTTATCGAGGAATTCTTGAAGCTACATTTTGAGTTTTGTTAGTTCAGGAAAAATCATACAGTAAGGAGCTATTGAAACAGGGGTTACTCCCAGTATCAATTCAATGGTGAAATCAATTCAATGGTGAATCAATGTCACGCTTGGGTTGTAAACCTAGAATTGATTCAGGAAATACATCATTGAAGTCTTGTATTACAGGAATATCTTCTATGGAGGTCATTTTACTTTTTGAATTGGTATATCGTACTTGAATGGCATAAACATGACAACCTTTCCTGAGAAATCTCCCCAAGTGATTAGCAGAAATAGGACGTAACTTAATATTTTTCATGATTCCTTGTATTTCTCTTCTCTGTCCTGATTCCGTGAGATAATTACAGATTTATTTTTACGGTCAACTAGGGACGAACACCCTTGCAACCAATCCATTCCTATTAGTACGTCATAGGAGCCTAAAGGGAGTATCTTAAGGTCCACTTGGATTGGTTGTCCTAAGAATATTATAGGACAACATTATGTTTTTGCATATACTCTCCTCTTCATCCCCGTGGCTAGTTGGACTAGCCAATGTTTCCTAAATTTGTTGCCCTACAGCTGGAATTTCTCTACCACTTTAGGACTTACATAGCTTAATCTAGCACCCGGATCAAACAAAATAGAAACAAGTTGATCAACAATCATACCTTCACATCGATCATGGTAGGTTGGTATTCTGCTTTATGGTTGTCGAAAGCAACGTTAATTTGAGGTATGCTTCTTACTACTTCTCCAACTGTGGAGGCTCTTGCATATTCGAAAGTTGTTCTGTTCTAGCCCTGTGCATGAAATTTTTATAATAATGTGATTCTCCACGTCCCTAACACTACACGAGTTGTTTTGGTTACTAGTCATTTATAGGTTCACTGAGTCCCTCTGGTTTTCTATTCTCAGAGTAAGCTGTAACTTTTGGCTAGTTCTATGGGAATATTTTGAATGTTCTTTGTTGACTATTCTTGCCATTAGCATTGTTTATTGGTTTGATTGAGGGTAAATTCCTTCCTTTTCTATTTAATACCCCTTTGGACCCTTCATTCTTTTGCCTCATTTGCTGATAATAGATGCAGGGTTTTTGAACTGCATCATCCATTGTCCTTGTATACTCAAATTCTAATTTTTCCTTCATAAAGTTAGGCAGGTTTCTAATAAATCTCTAAATTTTCGCTTTTTCTTCTTACATATATGGAACATATCGCAATAAGGAAGTAAATCGCTTCATGTACTCATCCATAGTCAAGGAGACCAACCTTAGTTCATGGAATTCCTTTGACTTATCATCATAGTACACTCTGTTATATACTTATCCTTGAAGTTCTTCTCAAATTCCTACCACATGACATGTTCCTCGTCAATCTTTCACACAATTTTGATTTCCTCCCACCAGAGGGTGGCCTTTCCCATTATTTGATAAACTTCCATCTGAGCTTTAAGTTTCACGGTGTAGTCATAAATCTAGAAGTACATTCTCATGTCAATTAAGGAGGCTTCAGTCACTTCCTCAGATTTTGCTTCAAAGAGTGACGATTTTATCTTCTTAAGTTCGCCTTGTAAGTCAATTTTTGGTTTCTTGGTTTTATGCTAGTTGGAAATGTTATCTAACCGTCCTTCCTCATATTATCCATTGTCATTGACTAATTTTGTGTTGCCTTCAACATGGTGGGTTGTTGGAGTCCTCTCCCTATCCTCTGCATTAGGATCTGGTCCTTGTTGATTTTGTCGATCAGATAGACTTTGGAGGATTCATTCTTGTTCCCACCTCATTTGTTCCTTGTTCTTCCTTAAACAAGGCATTTCTATGCACAATTGTTGAACGTTTTCTAACAGAGAAGCATTGGCTTGGTGAGACTCCACTCCTAGTTGTATCCATATGTCTGGGTTAGCCCCACATACATGCCTTCTAGCTGGTTTAATGTTTCGGAACCTGTCTACATTTCTGCCCTTAAAGTGTGGATCTCCGTCTTTGTGCGCATATCC